>NHTE02000009.1:3237709-3333332 GCA_002168265.2 Fusarium euwallaceae | reverse complement strand
GGGAGGGCAAGGTGGAAGACGCAACGGCCATCAAGCAGGACACTGCTGTGGGCGTTTTCAAGAAGACAATTGGGCGGAAGAGGGGGGCAGTTGACGTGACCAAGGAGGATATTGTCGAGTTTGAAGAGTTGGGTGCCGAGACATGGAAGAAGATGGAAGAGCTGCGAGACACGTGGACCCCTTTTTCTCGAGGGGGAACTGTATGAGGGATCGTCTTGAAGGATTGTAGATGCAGCTGGAGGTGAAAAGATGGATAAAAGGTTAAAAGGAGAGTCGGTATAGACTGGCCATTAACGAGTATCACGATAATTAATCCTTGCTGAACAGACTGCAACTAATCGACAAAATAAATAAATAATAGCATTGGATCAGATCTTACATGGGTATATTGCGAGAATGACTGACAAACATGGTTTACACAAAGAACATTATTATTATGGCTCCGATTGAGCTCGTATTTTCGCTTCTCCTTCCCGTATGTGCCCGCACTCAGGGGTTAACAGTTGTGACCGTAGTCCGCGATCGATTCTCCTCGTCAGAGCGGATACGGCGCAGAGTCAACTTGTCGTGTCGACCAAAGAGACCCAAACACAACGGTAAGGGTACAACGGCCATGGCCACGACCGCCTCAAAGATCAGGGCCTTCTTCATGTGTTCGGGTGGATTGGCGTCCTTGGGCGCGACGAGAGCGTTGCTGACAATGATAAAGATGGCTCCGAATAGCTGGCCACCAGCCCAGGCGATAGTCGAGGTAACCTCTGGACTGAGAGGGTGACTCAATTCGATGAGGTATTCGAGAGCAACGGGGACCAGGGAAAAGCATGACGCGCCGAGGAGTGCGAGAACAACGTAGGGTCCAGGGATAGATCGAGTCTCGGGCATCCAGATAAAGATCAGGTAGCAAAGGCCAACGACGGGAACAAGAACCTTGAGGGCGAGCAAGAAGCTCTTTGTACGGTCCAGAATGGGCGATGAGATGGCAGCAGCCACAAGGCCAACCACAATTAGAACAGCACCACCAATACCAGCTTCGTCGTCGGAAAAGCCATAGGGCCCGAGCATCTGGTTAAGCAGAGAGGAAAGGGAGTTGAAGAAGCCAACGTAGATAGAGAACGGAATGAGGATCAGCCAGAGTTCCAGGGATTGAGAGATGACACTGAGTGAGTCGCGTAGGTTGAGCTTGGGGGTCTCGGCAGCAGGGCCAACAGGCGTAGGTGGTTTGGCTGGAACGAAGAACGCAGGGACACAGCAGACGGTTGACTGAGATGTTAGCTGGGTCGACAACCAAGACACAATACTTACAATAATGGAGACATAGAGAACCATGCTAGATACGTCACTAGGCTTGCTGACCATGAAGGGTGTGATCAACTGTCCAAAGGCTGCACCAAAGGGGTTGGCCAAGCTTGTAAGAGCCGTTGCTGCCACACGACCACGGTTGGTGAACCACAGATCCGAGTAACGGGTCGGGGCAGCGAGGATGAAAGGTTGCGCGAATCCAATGATAATCTCGCCAGCCATAGCATAGGCAATGCTTCCTCCACTGGCCTTGGTAGAGCCGGCATATCGAATCCAGTTTCCGATGAGGATCAGGACAGCCGCGGTCATGAAAGCCAGCTTAGGTCCACGGTGTAGGATTGCGATACTGATCGGAAAGACGGCCACAAAGGCCAAGAAGAAGGCGGTACTGATCCAATTAATGGTCGAGGTCTTCACATCGTAGTAGGCGGAAGCATGTGAAGATACAGGCGCAAAGGTCATCCACTATTCCAGTCAGCATCTTAATCTTAGCGCAGGCCAGCTTCAACCTACATCCCAAGAGACAATGATGTTCATGAGCGTCAGTTGAGCCAGACCGAACCAGCGGCGTTTGTATGTTCGATATTCGGTCGACGCGCCCTGGTGGATGCTTCCATCGCCCTCACCATCGCCATCGCCCTCTCTTCGTTCCTGGAGGCTAAAGTCGCGAGATCCGAGTTTCTGTTTTCGCCAGAAGCGACCACCGACACCGTCGTTGTTCATGGTTGAGAATGATTCAAAGAGCCGCTTATGCCGCCCTTGCTTCTCTTCCTGGGCGCGCATGCGTTGTTTACAATGGAAAAAGTCGACTCAAGAGACCGTGAGATTGTGGATTGTTGATGCTGATGCAGGGGGGGGGCGACGGCTGGTATTTCAGGGACACTGCAGGCCCGCCCAAAACTTGATCAATGAGAGTAGGACAGTCGGCAGTGGCAAGGAGTGATGAGCAGTGTCGGAGATGTTTATCGTGGCGGCGGCGGCGTCACAGCGACGAAATGAGTGAATCGCGGCCCAGTTGAATGAAGGAGTCGGGTCGATGGCTATAATCACCACCAAAAGCAACTCCACTCAGGGGATCGTCAAAAGGAAGCACATGCAGCTCAACCGAATTCTCTCCTGGATCCGCCGGTGGTTGTCTCGAAGTCCAGGTCACCTCACAATCGCCTCATGGATTCCGTCTCGTTTCGTCGAGTCTTAGGGTCTGTGCCGAACCGTTGTCCCACCCTTGGTATTTATTACCTGAGTTACTACCAGGATGCTCGCTGCGCTGACACGGAGTCGGAGCCGGAGCGTGTTGTTGGTTCGACCGGCGTCGCTCTCGCAACTGTCGCGTGGTGTTGGGCTGTTTCAGCTTGGCAGAGCAGGGGTATTATAATTGCTTCTGACTGTAGTCTCTTCTTTGATTCCTTCGGCGACGGGAACGAAACAAGTCCGACGATGGATAGATGATGGAAGATGGAGAAACTTGATCTATAGTCCCTAAAAGAGGGGAGATCTTAAACCGCCCCGAGGTCATAACGTTCAAGGCAAGGCAAGTGCTGTCCTACCTACGTCTGCGCTTGCACCTCCCTGGCGAACACCTTCCTGAATCCTCAACGCGCTACAACCGTAACGGCGTGCGCTTGGACTCTGATAGGTCACTGCTAAACAACGGGAAGCATGCCGCAGCGGCGTTTTAAACTCCAGCCAACCAAGCCCTTGACTATCAGCCATATCTCCCCCTTTCGATCTCTCCTACAAAAGAGCCATGTCCTGTGCCGCTCTCGCTGCTTTCGCTGCCACCAGTCGCAAATCCCCTCTCTTCGACGGCGGGGGCACGAGGTTTCATCACGCCGGATGCATTGCCCGATTTGGGCCCCTCGGTTCGGAAAACCTGCCAAGTCACATCTGGGAAATCTCACATGATGGCCAGACTATCTGTCCTGCCCATGCCGCATCTGAATTGATTGACACGCTAGCAGGATCCGAGAGCCTCGATCTGGCGACCACTGCGTGATGGGGGTCGGGCCGGTCTCTGGCCATGGCACATGCAGGCGTTCCTCCGAAGACCCTAGAATAGAATAGACGACGGCCTGCAGTTTACCTGGCAGCGAGGTTTCAATGTGCGTTGTCGCTTAAGTTGCTGGCCCGCCGATACTGTTCTGGCAATGCCTTGGCAGGGTCCCTCGATCTAAGCGGATAACGGGTTGAATAAGACTGCGCTCTCAAGGGCCGGGCTCCGATGCAAGACACAAGACACGAAACACATCATCTCTAGGCTATTTCAATATGCTGTGATGCTCAGTTGGTCCGTCTAAACCTAGCATATTCAATGCTCCAAGTTGTACCGCAGTTCATGCAATGCTCCGTGTGTGACATCGGGATAATGCTGTCCTTGATGCACCAACTTGACGACTCGACATGACTCTTCCTTAGCGTACGAGAGCCCAGGCAGAATCCAACCGTCTACAACTACGAGTGTAGTAGTCATCTGCCCGGGAATTTCCAGGTCGAATCACTATCCACTAGGAACCAGCCAAGACAAATTGGCATTATTCAAGTCGATGAAAGAAATCTATTCAGGCGTTGCAGCGTATGATACAGAGAGAGCCGCGGTCAGACAGTGCTCTGGACTTGACATCCAACAGACGACCAATCGTACAAGGAAGCCCCCGCAAGAGTATCCTTTGCCTCGTTCCGGCATGGCGTCTCGACATGGTATAATCATCTCGTCAATACGAATCGTTCGCATCGGATGACTCGGTTGATCGAGTATTTACTTGAGCTTAGCCCAAAGCTTAGGAGCAGCGCAGGCGGTCGCGCAGTGAGCCAGGTGGAAGACTATACATGTTAGCAATTGTGCAAGATTGGGCATCAAGACCGGCGGTCTCGCTGTGTGACTTACACTCCTCAACGCAGTCCTCCTTGGCACCACCCTCGCTCTCTTGCTGCTGGACGCGCTCAACGCACTCATCAAAGTGGTGCTTGGCGGGAGCACACTGGGGAGAGTTCCGGCACTCTGTCGATGCATTAGCATGTTTGAATTCCAGTCCGGATCGACGACGACGAAATAGCTCGCTCGATACGCATGAATTGGTTTGACGAACCTTCCTCGAGGGTATCCTTGGGGTCGACGAGCTCCTCCTCATCCTCCTCTTCCTCATCTTCCTCCTCCTCCTCTTCCTCGGCCTCCTCCTCGGGCTCGTCCTTGGTCTCGGTCTCGGCCTCGGGCTGCTCCTCCTATGCAGTGTCAGCCTTGTCAATGAATTCACGGGGCATTGGCCACGCCCTTGCCCAGTGCGTGACGCAATTGATGGGGTGAGAGAAAATGCGTGAGAAAAAGCCGTACCTTCTCGGCAGGAGCCTCAGCCTCGACGACGCTCCATGGCGTCACGGCCTCGACAATATCGGTAAAGGCGTCCCAGATACCCATTGCGACAGGCGGAAGAATTCACAATGGCGAGTGGTGGTTTCGATTGAGGTGTCGTTGTCGTTCCTGATCGTAAGAGGTCGGAAGCTCTCGGCCAGAGGCACGAAATGAAAACTGATCCGGAACCTAGGTAATTGAGGCAGTTTGATTGGTTGAGGGGCACCCGGCTTTCTCAAAAAATACCGCACGTGATTCAAGATCCGAGCGTCTTCCAGTCTTCCGGAGATTATGTCATCATTGATCCGCACTTTAGCCGCAACAAATAATCATCACCAGGAAGGTATGCTTCTGCTTGATCTATCATCTTATTCTTCTAATCTGATAGGCATTGACAAACGTAAATCATGTGAGCAAGTCTGCCAATGGATCGCTACGATACAACAAAAGTCCCGACGGTACAAAAAAGACAGTTCATAATGCAGTGCTCAAAGCTTGGTATCTTGACCAGTCCTCGATGTGGTCGAAATGCGGCCGTTAATCATCGCGTTCGTATACTCCCCTGTCAATCTCGCCTCGAATGTGATCCTCCAGCCGGATATTCAACTGCTGGGCTTGCGCCTCGTCATAACCTGGTGGCGGCTCTTCTGGCGCCCTCCGGCTGGCGGCACTGTCGGATCGATCTGGCCGCGTATCCAAAGTGGCTGTGGCTGGTTGACTGGATTGGGCCTCGTAGGCTGGTAGAGGTTCATCGGGAACATCGGCGCCAGGGCCCATCTCGCGGCGCATCTCTTGATACTGGAAGAGGCGCTCTCTCAACCGGATGTAGGTCTCATTGAAGTCCATCATGCCGCCGTCGGAAAAAGTGAACTTGACCTCGATTCGTGGAATGTCTGGGGGAATGCCACCCCCAGATACTGGGATGCAGTCCGATTTCCAGACCCATCCCCACCACATCGAGGACGAGGTCGTAGAGTCTTGGAATTTTAAGATTGGGGCACTAAAGGATTCGAACTTTGGTTCTTGGGTAGGTTTCGAAGGTAGATACACGATCTACAAGGTCAGAATGTGGCACCCAAGACAGAAGAACAAACTCACTCTCTTATTGGTAAGGAAAAGGGTGCCCCTATCGCTTTTCCGTTGGAACGAGGTGCATCGCGATCTCAGCTCCTGGGGCACAGACAGGTCGCATGAGATCCTCGACTCGAGCTTCATCAAGATGCGTTCATTGCCAAGCTTGACGAAGCCGCCCTGGTTAAGCATAACCCAGCTATCGGCATTGTCAGGGTCGACGGGCCGCGAAGGAGGACGGCTCGTAATCAAATAGTCGTGAGGGTTGTCCATTGTAGGGCGGGGTCCATGACTGCATGGGCCGTAGATGGCGGGGCGGTCGACGGGCGGACTATGCCGCGGACGCCGTGGGCGCCGTGTACTGGACGGGACGGGACGGGGGGATAGGACGGAGGTGCAAGGACAGGACGGGATAGTAGAGCGGAGAGTGACGGAGAGGCACGGAGGGGAGGTGACGGAGTGACGGGCAAGGATGGGCCTCGGAGACTGAGCGGGAACGGAAGAGACCAAGGGCCAAGGTAGGACAAGACAAGACGGGGAGAGGAAAGGCTCAAGGGGAAGAGGCTCGCGAAAGAGGCTTACTTTATCGACATTGTCGCGGACAGGGTTCAAGCGACCCTAGCTCGTGGACGAATGGCTCCAGGCTCCGTACCGGCAGGTCAGGACGTGCAGGCAGCTTTTAGTAGCTCCGAGATCTTGGAGCGAGTGGCTCTGCGGCCGGGTTGGCCTCTGGGCCTTGGGGCCTGGTGGGGGGTGGGTCGTTTGGACTGTTGGACTGGACTGTTGCGAGTTGGGTAGGTAGGAGAAGAAGCCAAGGGCAAGGTAGCGGTAGCGGTAGCTGGAGGCCAAGGCGCAGACCAAGTTTGGGTAGACCAAGTTGGAGAGGAGATGGATGGTTGGACGCGGGAGAGTGAGAGAGAGCCAGAGGGAGGCCTGCGGACGGGCTGTTGGACGAGAGACCTGGGACCAAGGCAGCAAGAGCTCACTCCCAGGTGGCTGGTGGCTGGAAGCGATGCCGTAACCAGGTGGGGGAGGCGGCGATTTGATCGAGTTGGCGGGCGATTTCGATTTGTGGGCAGGCAGCGGGCGAGACAAGACAGGCGGCGATGGTGTGATGTCTAGAGTCGCGGCAGATGCACTACCTTGAAACGAACGGTACTCTGTACTGTACAGTGCAATCCTCTCTCTCAAGCTGGACGGGAGGGCTGGGCTAGAGCGGCTGATGTGTGGGAGGGATGAGGGAAGGAATCAGTGTCAGTCAGTGGATGGAGTAAGGTTGGAGATGCAAAGTTGGGCGCTGCGGATCGATTTTTGGGCCGAGCCGCGGTGCTGATCTGCCAGGAGGTCCACGGTCACGGTCCACGTTGGGTGACTGTCACTTTCCGGGGGCCTGAGTCAACCAATGAATATCATCATCCGCTTCCTGGGTCCTCTTGAAACAGTCCACCACGTGCTCCAGCAGTTCAACATCCATGCCTACAACTTGTTCAGAGACAGAGACCTGGCTGTGAGCTGCCCAAACAAGCAATCGGATAGAACCATCACGCTTCTATACAAGCATCAACTTCAAACATCACAGCCACCAACACAGACACTCTACCCTCCCTGCCCTGCCCTGCCCTGCCCTGATACCAGCATTCTCATGTACCCCTGGCATGCTAGACCCTGGCCCCGACTCTGAGCTCGTTGCAACCTTGACATCAACTCCTCCGAGCGAGGATCCTGATGTCCATGCCCCTCACAGGACCATGTCCAAAACCCCTCCCCTCCCGTATCTCGCGCGAGCAGATCCGGCACCTGCCCATCGTCCGTGAAACGGAGACGCCTGAACGTGACGGTTACAATCAACCTCGTCTCACCCAAAGAGTTCTCTCATCAATACCTCTCATCAGGGGAATCATATCCGGCGTGTGGCCTGTCAACCTCGTCCATCACCCGACTGGTCTTGGCTGGTTTAGCGAAAGCTAGACCCATCCACCTACCTAGGCTCCGGCATCCACCAGCTCAACCTCAGCCCAACCAAGTGGGTTCACGACACAAGACCAGCAGTCATAAATACCGACTCAGTCCTGGAGGGATATAACACCAATATGTGTGCTTTATTTTGATGCTGCTCCTCATGGGACTCGACACCACGAATCATGATGCCTTAGATGAGGGGCAGCCGAACCGTCATCCCACGCCAACTACGGACACCTACGTCTCTACAGTATGGTATGCATCGCCTAGCTGCATTGGATCCAGCAGAAGGACCCAGCAATCGAACTGAACCCTCAAGACCGGGACAACCGGGATGGTCTCTGCCCCAGCTCTCGGACAAGCACCAACGGCTGACCGAGAACGGCACGGCGCGGCTTGGGTTCGTCGCGTCTCGTCTCAGTCTGGGGTGTTATGCACTAGAAACTGATCAGCATCTACATCCGCTCAACAATGGCTCAGCATCCATACCAACCCGTCCAACGATGGATCCCAGCCTCGGCCCCGCTCAGCAACAGACTAGAAGGGCCTAACTGTCTGGAAACAGAAGACAACAGCTGATGTTGGCAGTATGGCGCGCTATCCTCTGTACCAAGAGATTCGGATCCTGTTCCTGTGCATGAAGCAGCTCAACCCGCCGTGCTAGGCCGTAGTGATTCCAGGCGCATCGTCCTGCGTCAGGTCGGACCCTGGAGTGTTCCATGCGCCTGGGGAGGGACATTTGTAGAATCCTTGACGACAAGAGATCGAGAACTTGGTAATCATCACCAATCTCGGAATCTATAGGAACAAGCGAGCATGATGCATTGTAGCTCAAGGCCTTGGATAGGTCTAATAAGTACCTGCCCTGAGTCGAGTTGCTGAGCCCTGCAGATGCACCTGCCTTCTCACCATTCACCGTCAATCGCTTACAATTTGAGGCGGGGTTGAAAAGTTGAATTTTCCCTGAAACACCAACAACCTGGTTCCAATGCCTCATCATGACTCGGCAATGCAAGAGTCCAAGACGTCAATCGCGGCTGGGGCCGTTGACAGGACGGTTCCCATCCTCCGTCACCTGCTCAAGAGACACGTCATTTCTCACCAGCCGAGCCTCCTCCGTCACCGATTGATACCTGGACTGGAATTGATAGCCCGTCAATGCGTTCTCTTCTGTCCTACGACCCCGCTTGAGTCGCGAGAATCAGAGAGGAGAGAAGAGTCAACAAGGGACGTCATCTGGCTGCGAGCTCCATACAGTACAGTAGCTTCGAAGCTAGGGTTATGCAGCCTCCCTCGCAGCCGCAACAAGCTCCGCTCAAGCTTCCGTCCGCAAGGCGGAATCCCACGTCTCCATGATTGGCTTCTGCAAGCCCCTCGCTCCCTCCCCACCATCCTGGCAAGGTCTCGCATCGACATGTGCTGGTACCGAACATGATTGGACCTCCGGGTTGATGGAGGCTCCGGAGTCACGGAGCTCCCAGCTCCATCACAACTGATCCTCCTGCGATTATCGCAGCTTCCCACGACGACCGATACACCCTCGACAAGCCTCTATTCTTCACCGACTTGTCGTCCTTATCCTGTCAACATGGGTTCTCACACCGAGAATATTGCCAAGCTTCAGCAGTACACTGCTTGTGATATCTCAGATGCACTCCTAAAGCTCAAGGTGCCCGGTGCCGGCTTCATTGCCGACCTTGACCTCTACAGCCACCCGGAGAGCAAGCCGGCTTCGGTTACCATCGCACCAGTCTCGACAGTCTTGTTCGCTCGCAAAGGAGAAGATCTACCAGAACCAAAGAACATACCCAGTGGTGTTCATTGGGCTGATCTGACACAGCCAGGAACTATTGTCGTTCTCAAGCAGCCAGAGGGTCAGAAGAATGCCATCTGCGGGGGTATCATGGCGGTTCGCATGAAGGTGTGCCAAGCCAAGGGCATAATCGTGGCCGGGCGTGCCAGGGATATCGAAGAACTCAAGAGTACCTCGTTGCCTGTGAGTCCCATGAACCTGGTTACTTTCAAACTCTGAGACTTGCAGATTTGGGCCCATGGATTGTCCACTGTCGGAGCCGGTGGCGGAAGTGTACCCTGGGCCACCCAGGTACCTCTGGACATTGACGGAACCCTCGTGTCTCCAGGCGACCTGGCATTTAGCGATCCAATCAACGGGGTGGTCGTCATCCCTCAGGACAAGGTGTCTGCGGTGGTCGAATTGCTGCCCAGGCTGACGTCGGCCGACGACAAGGTCAAGGAGGATGTTCTCAAGGGGGCAACAGTCTACGAGGCGTTTAAGCTGCACCGAAGTAACCTGTGATCACCAAACTATTGACACAGTGGCTGGCTGGACAAATACGCTTACATGTACCATAACAAGTGAAAGGGCGACATACACACTCGATAACGCCGTGTCATCAGTTCATTAACATGCCATCATCAAGCAGACGCAACCAGACTACCAACAATGTCCCAAACAACCATACACAAAGAAAGAAGAAACATTCCGGCCTCCAGACTTAACCCAGCCACTCGTCCTTCTTCGGCGCCGGCGGCTTATCCAGACCAAAGTCGAGCTTGGGCATCTCAATCTTTGGCGCCTGCTCAACCTTTTTCTTCTGGCCTCCTCCGGACTTCTTTGGCGAAGCCCGAGACTCCGGTGGCGGCCCGTATCTTACATCCTTATAATCCCAGCCATCCTCAGCAGCCGCTGCAACCCACGTGCGAAGGCCGTCGTGTACGCTTCCATAGAATTTCTCCTTGCAGAGGCGAAGACTACCTCCAAGACAGCGTTCCCATCCGGAAATGCGAAACTGCGCTCGCAGAGTATTACGCTCCTCGATAGTAGGTGTGCAAGCCAGGATCGCGTTCATGAGATCCAGATGGCAAGCCAGGTAGTTGGTCGCATCCCATTCCACTCCGCCCACGTACGGCGCTGCCGGCACAGGAGGGCGCTCCTGAGGGAAGTGCCGGAGCATGTAGGTATATGGACCAGGGTTGGAGTCCGCCGATGAAGGGCGCTCCGAGGGGAGGTCGACCACGTTGACATTGTGGAGGAATATCCAAAAGACTTCCTTTGTCACGCAGACAACCTCCTTGCACCATACGCGGTATGGCCTCTCCTGTCTCATCTCCAGGACAAACGGCAACGGACGTTCGTCTTCCTTGGGTTCCGGGTCTCGCAAATGTGAGAGGACATTCTTTGCTCTCGTGACCCGCTCAGTCGGGCTTGCAGACTCGATGTACGTGAAGAGGACAGACGTGATGATGTTGCGCGTGGTGAACTCGCTGGGTCCCTTCTTCTCAGGGTCAAACAGCATGTGGAGGAGTTTTGGAAACAAGTCGCCCTGGATCGTGTCGAGATACTGCATGGCGCGAGCAGTCGTTGACAATGCCTTGAGACAGAGAAGGTTCTCGTGGAGGAGTGCATCCTCATGTTCCTCCCTACAACATGTCAGCTTAATCCCAACAATAACCAATGACAGAACTTACCTCCACTCAACCTCCATGATACGGTTGAGGAGACCAACAATCTCCTTCATGCCGCCCTGCTGGATAAAATCTTCAATCCAGGCGACGGTTTCGTTCCGCAGCAGCAGTCGAAGCTTGTGAACCTTGCCGACTTCGACGAGCTCAGGCTTCTGGACCTTTCTGAGATAGGCTACATAATCTCCCGGGCCTTGCTGGAGCTTGATCTTTGACAGGATGCCCGAGTTGGCTGATCCGCTTGATCCAGGAGGAGCTTCACTAATCACACTATCGGTCGATTTGCTCCTGAAATGGCGGCCAAGCGTACCATCACCCTTGGACTTTTTGACGGACGAGCTCGGTTCCTTGTTGTCCTTTTTTCCTCGAGAGAGCGTGAAACTCTTGCCCCGTGATCGCTTCGGCTTGTCTTCGTACGTGCTCGCATCAACCGAGCCGTTGCTATTCACACTGTCAGTAGAACAGGGCCTTTCAGCCCTCAAAGCCTGCATCTCGGCCCAGTCCTGACGGATAAACTCCATCTTGATGGTGTTGCTCAAATTTCGCATCTTGTACCTCTGGTTCTCTGGAATGTTTCGTCGATCTAACATGGCCTCGAGGTGTTTGTCGATATCCTTAGGATCGAGCACCTTCTCGGTGGGCTCGGCGACGGTCGACATGGACTTGGATCGACTATGGGTGAATGTAAAGGCACTCAGAACCTTGCCTCGGCTGCTCTTACTCTTGGACTCGGTCGAGTCCTTGGAGCCTTTTCGGGACTCGTTTGGGAAGCGAGCCTTTGTTGGTGACGATGACGAGTCCATAGTGGTATGCATGGGGTGGAATGACTTTGGTCTCTCTCTGACTGCAGGACGATTGCTCATGTAAAGGTCCTGGTCGCTTGGTCTCCTTGTTGCGTCGAGGCTTGCACGTTGGCTTCGTGGCTCTTGGACCAGAGGGTTGGATGTAAACTGGGCGTATATGGGGGTGGGTGCAGATGGTTCATCGGGTGTTCTGTTCTCCTTGTCCTTGGAATTCATATCCTCATCGGATCCGAACCTGCCTAGGTTTTTGAGGGTCTTTGGCCTCAACAGGCCAGCCAAGTTTGTTCCTGACTTGGTCTTTTTGGGTTTGGTTGGCGAGACATCGCGGGACTTGGTTCCCTTGGTGTCACTGCCGACTGCCGTGATGACAGTAAAGTTGCCGAAACTGTTCTTGGTCGGTGATGGTGATCGGCCGCGGTCGTCTCGGTCGTCTCGCCTGGGGAAGCGAGGGATGGGCTCCTGCTGATTGCGCTGCAGCTCAGCCAGGGCGCTAGGGTTTGAAAAGCTCTCAAATGCCATGATCTTGGGCTGTATCGGAGGCGTGGGGCCGTCAAAGGGACTCTGAGGGGGGCGGTCTTCGTTGGAGGCCTGGCGACGGTTCATGAAGGATTCGAGTATCGAGGACTTTGGCCGTGGGCGTCGGCCGGGGCCCGGCTCGAAGCTGTTGACCTCTAAGGGATTCATCGTCGTCTGGGGGGCTCGTTCAAGAGTCGGGGTCCGATTGACAGCTAGACTGGCCCTGGCTCGATCAAGGACAAACGACAAAGCGTTGGGTAAAGAGGATGCTGAAGAACATAAGAACGAAAACAAAAAAAGACTTCACCGACGACGGTGAAGAGGAAACAGAACTAAGATGCCGGATGAGACTATGCCATTGCGGGAGAAGAAAAGAAAAACCGGGGTAACAGGTGGTTGACAAAGTCACGGATAGATAGGTTCAGGCCGTTGCGGTGCAGGTGTGGATTGTTTATCGGGGCGCGGCGGTTGACCGGGAGACGGGTGGGAGGCGGTGGTGGTGCTATCTTATCGGTCGGGTGGTCAGTGATGACGGTGACGGGTGGATGATGCAGTGAGCGATGCACGATGGCGTGGACGAGCCTGAGCGGATTAAATTTGGGCCTTGCATGTTTGACGTTTGTTTAATTGTTGCAGGAGGAATTGAAAGGGCAAGAATTTGCTTGGTCGTGGTATAAACGTTGATCGTCAATCGGAATGATTCTACAAATAGATCTAGAATCCTACCTCACAAGATTTGATTACCCACAGCACTCTAGCCAAAGACAGCAACGTTTTCAATGCTTTTCAATGCTCTATGATATAGATTTGCGTTGTTGATAATGCTTTGTTCGCTTGATAGCCGAATCACGTCAAGATGCTAGTGTTGTCCATCAGATGTTGATCTGGCCATTGACATCATGGACCATGCCGTCCCAGGTCTGGACATATCGTCTGTGTGTAGACTTGTGTCGTATGCTCAGGTGCTTCTATACCCAGTGGTAGAAGTAGTTTATCCTCCCAACCTCCCTGCCGAGTCTAATGCCGACTTGTAGTGTCGATACTGTGGGGAACGGGGCGAGAATCGGTAAGGCTCGGTCGAGATGGCGTCTATCAAGAGAAGGGATGAAGATGCAAAGGAACATGTCGAATATCAACAATAGACAGCAAGAGATGGAGGTCCAGCATGGCATCACGTGGTTGGTATTCAAGGCAGGAACCTGCCTATCCAGGCATCTCCTCCCATTCACCTCCACCATCTCCTTCTCCATCTCCATCATCAGATCAATCACGACTCTCGACGCTTCAACATGCACCATCTCCATCTCCATCTGCCGCCGCCCTCTACCGAACTCTTAACCCCGGCTTCTCCACCATGACAACCCCATAACCACCAACCCCACCACTTCAACGTTCAATCGCCTACCAAACAGCCAACCGCGTCTCCGAGAGCGTCCGTTCTTTAAATGCAAGATTCCCGCTCTTAGACCGAGGCTTGTGCGTGTGTGTGTTTAAATCGTGCGTCTTCTCCCGTCGTTAGATCTCGTGGGGTCTCGGGGATAAATGTTTAGCCTTCTGCCCCTCCATCGTCACCAGCTACTCATGACTTCTTTTACTCGTCTTTGACTTTGATTCCTCTTCAAACTACCCAATTGACTTTTCTGTCTATGAGGTTCATCCCAAGACTCGCTTCCAAAATGCCTGTTCATCATCTCATGGTTGGCACCTGGACTCCTCCGGGTGCCATCTTCACCTTCGCTTTTGACGATGAAGCTCTCACAGTTGAGCTCATCAAGAGGACCGAGATTCCTAAAGACGAGCCCATCTCATGGATGACTTTCAGTGTAGGTCAAAATGAGGCCAATTGATCTCCAGCTAACCATCAAAGCACGATCGGAAAGCCATTTATGGCGCGGCCATGAAGAAGTGGTCCAGCTTTGCCGTTGAGTCGCCAACTTCCATCACCCACCAAGTGTCTCATCCCATGCAACACGATCGTATGTCTCGAGCCCACGACTTATCTTCTCGACTAACTTTTCAGCCAATGCCTCTCTCGCGACGACAAATACAAGAGCCATCTTTCTCCTCGCTGCAAACAAGCCTCCGTACGCCGTCTACTGCAACCCATTTTATGACCACGCCGGTCACGGCGCCGTCTTCACCACAGACTCTACCACCAAGGCTCTCAAGGAAAATGTCCAAAACTACCCCTACCAGCCCAACACGGGCATCCACGGCATGGTCTTTGATCCAAAGGAGGAGTACTTGTACTCGGCCGATCTCCGTGCCAATAAGCTTTGGGTCCATCGACGCCGAGAAAACGACGCTGCTCTTGACCTAGTGGGATCTGTCGAGTGCCCCGATCACCGAGACCATCCCCGTTGGGTTGCCATGCATCCTACTGGCAATTACCTCTATGCGCTGATGGAGAAGGGCAACCGCATCTGTGAATATCTTATTGACCCTGCCACTCGTCTCCCCGTGTACACGCATCGACAATACCCTCTGATCCCTCCTGGTATTCCTGACCGGTGGACACAGTATCGCGCCGACGTGTGCGTACTATCTTCTTCAGGGAAGTATCTATTCGCCTCGTCGAGGGCCAATTCTTTCGACCTTACCGGTTACGTCGCTGCCTTTGCTCTGTCGCCTACAGGCGCCATTGAACGCCAGATCTGCTTGAACCCCACGCCTACGAGTGGAGGACATAGTAACGCCGTGGCGCCGTGCCCCTGGAGCGACGAATGGGTGGCTATTACAGATGATCAGGAGGGGTGGCTTGAGATCTACCGCTGGCAGGGCGAGTTTCTTGCCCGCGTGGCTAGGGTGAGAGTTCCCGAGCCCGGCTTTGGCATGAATGCCATCTGGTACGATTAAAACAACAAATGAAGAGAACAATGTCATTATGAAATGTTGCGGACACTAAATGTCCCTGCTCGAGCTACCTAATAGCTTGAGGCGCTGATATACATGCAGTTGCCAGAGACATCTGCTCGCTGATGCCATACACATATCTCCTACTTTGCACCATTGGTTTTGGGTCCGTGATCGGCATCGTCCTCAACAGCCTCCTCATGGTCGTTGCCTAATAGCGGCGTTCGTTCATGTCCTCCAATCCGTTGCGGACTTGTGAAGCCAATGTGAGACGCCGCTCGGGGAGGCAGACGACTTGAAGCTGAAGTTGAAGTTTCGAGGGGAGCCCCCTGATTTGCGCCGAGACCCTGCTTGATCTTGAAGACACTACCGCGAGTGTTGCTGAGAGGTTTTGTGGCTCGGTTGGCTGGACCCAGACGCAGCTGCTGCCTCATCTCATCCAAGCTAGCCTTGACAACAACAGGGGTTCCCTCAATACCACCGTCCGAAGTTCTGCGCTTCATGTGGATAGCAGTCTTAGCTCCGTTGTGGAATCCGCCCTCATAGTTGCTGTGGTAAGACGCAGTCTCGAGGTTGGGGGTCACATGGTTTTCGTCGACATCGACGAGAATGGCAGCTTCCGGTGCCTGCCTGCTGGCGGTGGCAGCCACGGCGGCAGCTCCGGCATGGATACGACGAGCTCGGGGGGCGGGAGTCAGGCGTCGAATGGCCTTGTGGACATCAACATAGACATCGGATTCATCAACAATTTCCCTAATTGGTCAGCTTTGGTTGGTCAGAGGAACATATCAACTTACTCTCCAATCAGCTCCTCAATAACATCCTCCAAAGTAACAACACCCAGGGCACCGTGATCCGATCCAGGGAATTCCGAAACCAAAACCATGTGGGATTTGCCTTCCTGGAAAAAGTTGATAATGTCCAGGCAGCTGGTCTCGGGTCTTGTCTCGACAATAGCTCCAAGGGGCACATCACGAACGGGGATCTTATCCTCGGGGTCGTATGTGATAAGAGTCTTGACAAGAAGCATGCCAACAAAGTCCATGTGGTTTCCAGAGCGGTAGATGGGAATGCGCGAGTATCCTGAGGACAAAATATCATCCATTGTCTTCTCATCAAGGATGTGGTCCTCGGAAAGGGTGTAAACATCGTCCATGGGCGTCATGACTTCGGCAACGGGCTTATCCTTGAGGTCCAAAACAGCTGTGATAATGGTGACTTCATCCTGGTTCAATCGCTCCGAGAGCTCTCCAAGGGACTTGTGAAGGGTGACAAGCGTCTTGAGGCCGCTCTTCTTGTAAAGGGTGCCGTGGTCCTCTCCAAGGATCCAGTCCAGAAGCTTGGCAATGGGCCACGAGATAGGGCCAGTCATGTACATGAGCATCAAGACGGGCGTCGACATGTATCCGCCGATAGGGAGTCCGTATCGCACACAGATAGACTGGGGGACGATTTCACCAAAAATAACTACCATTATTAGCTTCATCACCGACAGAGTCGCACCGACGTACCGATTAGGATTGTACTGCCGACGACCGCAGCAACGCCCCCGCCAAGAGTTCGGTCCAAAACAACAGGCAATGACTCGTTTACGACGACGTTTGACAAGAGCAGCGTAACCAGAACCCAGTGCTTTCCGCGATTCAAAAGTTTCAGCACGCGCTTTGCATTCTTATGCTGCGGTTCGGTAGGATCGCCCGAGAGAACTTGAAGGTAGATGCTGTCTTGTCCCATCAGGCTATGCTGGTCAGCGTCGCGTGGTGCCAAGAGGAGAGGGGAACTTGCGCAATGGTGAGACCGGCAAAAGCACCACCCAGGAGCACCAGAGCCATCGAGGCAACGGCGAGCACCCAGAGGTCAGCGCCATCTTCTTCATCATGAGGATGACCTTGAGCTTGAATTGGGTGAGCCGAGACTGCCGCCAAGCTGGCGCCGAAGACTCGGCCCATGCCAATGACTGCAGGCCGCAGGGCGTTGTATCGAGCTGTGTGTCGCGTCATGATTGTGCGGTTCCCCGGGGAGAAGCTCTGTAGTGTATGCGCGACGTCGTATGAATATCCTACTATCGTCTAGGCCTCTAGACCTGAAGGATAATGTTGTTAAATCGTCTGCGATCCGAGGCACGAGATACTCGGGATGACAAGTGACAGGCCGATAGTGGCTGGAATGTGTCTGAGACAAGATACCCAAGGGTACGTCAAGAAAAGCTCGGAAAGATTGGCGAGAGAAGATGAGAATCGAAGCAATGGAATCGCAATAGTCGTCACGACCTTCGCACCAAGGGCGATTGGTGATGAAGAAAGTGGAAGGAAGAAGTGGGACGAACCTGAGCGAGCTATAAGAGCATCGACCTGTTGCCGATGACGCCAGCAGGGAGCTCCCGGCGAGCGGTACTGTGACCGTGATTGGCCAGGCGCCGATTAGCCCAGGGTCCAAATGCCCGACTGTTCAGCACAGTCCACTGGGTTACAGCAGCTAACAGTGCTACGCCGCCCTAATTTCGCGGCTAGCAAATTACGCGGGGCGATTGGGGCGCAGGAGGGTCGCAAAGGCAACATGAAGTCATCATGGATGCGGACCTTGTCTCCCTTGTGTTTACTGTGCAATTTTGAGTTAATATTCAAACCAGGGACAATTCGATTCAATTCAAGGGTTATTTCACGTCAATTCGAGCCAACAAGTCAATGCCAAGTTGATTGGCCAATCTGTCTATGGTCCGAGCTTCCAAGGCGTGTACCTGTACCTTTATCTGTACCTGTCGGATCCCTACCTACAGTTGCACCAAACTCACATCCAATACTCCCTCCGAGTTCTTCAACCCTTCAAGCACCTCGTTACTCACCGGTCCAAGCACCCCCAGAATCATCAATGCCTCGTCGCCCTTGGGGTCCGGCGGAGTCTCGGCTCCCTTGGACGCCTCCGGGTCGAGACTGGCCACCTGCATCGATTTGATGTTGATCCCGTGCATCCCAAGAACCGTTCCGACACCTCCGATCTTGCCAGGCTCGTCATAGTTGTGCAGGATGATCAGGGTCCCCTCAGCCATGAAGACGCCGTTGAATCGACCCAGCTTAGAGATAAACAGCCGCTCGTCGCTGGCGTAGCCCTCAATCACCTGTTCCCTGCTGCTGCCCGTCTGGTAGGACCGCAGTGTCACCAGATTGGCGTAGGTCGTCTGCGAGTCACCAGAGTGCGTCTCACTGATGACAATGCCCTTCTCCTTTGCGATGAGCGTCGCATTGACAATGTTAACGTGCGAGTCACTGAACGATGACACCAATCCCTTGACCAACGCAGCATACAGCGGCTTTGTGTTGGACATGCTAGCCAGGTCACCGTGGTAGATAAGCTCGAAGCGCCGGCCTCCCATCATACCACCCTTGTGTCGCACAAAGTGCTGTGTGTACAGGCGGCCCATCTTCTCGACGAGTTTCACAGAAGGCTGCAGCTTGCGATATTCCTCGGGCATGATGATGGGTGCGTTGACGGCACTGGTGGGGAGACCGCCACGCAGAATCTCGAGCACCTGCGTACAGACATCCATCGACACGTTCTCTTGGGCCTCAATCGTTGAAGCACCCAGGTGGGGTGTTGCCACGACCTTGGGATGCTTGCTCAGCTGGGCAGCTATCGAGTCTGGGGGCAGAGGCTCTGCAGACCACACATCGATGCCAGCTCCTGCGATCCATCCCTCGTCAAGCCCCTTGATCAGAGCCGCTTCATTGTACACGCCACCACGAGCAACGTTGAGCACGCGGGCTGTCTTCTTCATCTTCTTCAGTTCTTCCTCGCCAATCATGTCCAGCGTGGTGGCCAGAAGAGGCGTGTGGATGGTCAGAAAGTCGACAATTGGGAGCAGCTCTTGCAGGCCAGACACAAGCTTTACGCCCGCCTGGCGGGCCATGTCGGCGCTCGCGTAGGGGTCAACAGCCACGACCGTCATCCCGAGGCCTTTCGCCATGCGGGCAACGTTCATGCCGACCTTGCCCAGGCCGATGATTCCGAGAGTCTTGGAGCTGGCTTCTGAGCCTACAAGCTTGGATCGGTCCCATCGGCCCGCCTTGACGCTGCTGTCAGCCTGGCCAATGTTTCGGGCCGTCGCTAGAAGAAGTGCGATTGTATGCTCTGCCGCAGCAATGATGTTGCCTGAGGGGGAGTTGACGACTATGATGCCTTGAGTCGTTGCAGCAGGGACATCAATATTGTCGACGCCGACGCCAGCTCGTGCGACAACCCTGAGCTTTCTCCCGGCTTGTAAGACTTCAGCCGTGACCTGAGTCTCGGAGCGCACAATGAGGCCATGGTAGTTGGGGATCAAGCTGACGAGTTCAGCAGGCGAAAGACCTTTTCGGTTGTCGACGTCAAAGTGAGGAGTCAAAAGGGCCAGACCGTCAGGGGACACCTTTTCAGGGACAAGAATGCGAGGACGATTTGAGGCGCCATTGGATGGCGTATCAAAAGTAGCAATAGGAGCCATGGTGAGTTGGATAGTCTACGTGCTGTTCAAGAGAAGAAGAGTGTCTCCAGAAGCAGGCGAGAAGCCATCAAGGTTCAGGGCGACGACCCGGTATAAGTAAGTCGAGATGACGTCTCCGCCTTTGACCTCAAGAGATGACCGCCACCCGCTACTTCTGAACCAATCCAGAGAGGCCATGGCAATCTGACCGTCCGCAAAGTACACTTTGAGGATTCCTTCAATGACAAGTCACGGACGGAATGCAGAGTCCCGTCTCCGGGGCCAATCCCACGTCGAGCCCACGGCTATTCTCTCAACGCGGGGGTATTTCTGCACGCGGGTTTCAGTGAGACGTGACCAATTGTCGATAAATGTCGCGGTGAGAGCGCGGGGGGGAGAGAACAATGAGGGACGTCCATGTCGTGGAACGCAAACGAGGCTTAGAGCTGGCACGCGAACATTGGCCCTGAAGGTTGCAACCCCTCACTTCCCACCCCCATATGGAACTACTGCAAGCCACGGGCCGCCGTGGGGTTCGCATCGGCAAGTCTTGTGTCATTAACAGCGAGGTTCGTCAGCTGCCGGGTGAAGTTGAGTTGAAGCGAAGCTCTGAGCCTGCAGTGCGATGCATTCGAGGCTGATTGCCACGTTTGAGCTGTCGCTACTCGCCTTCCCAGTGGCTCTTACGAGAAGGGATTATCTTGCTTTTCAGACACGCCATTTTCTTGCTTGTATTTGCTTTGCTGCATTGCTTGGCACCGGCTAAAAGTTGTCCTGGCCAGAAAACCTCTCGTTCTGCACAATCTCAATCCAGTAGCCATCCGGGTCCAGCAAAAAGGCCACATTCTTCATCCGTCCGTCTGTGAGTCTCTTCTTCCAGTTGACGTTGAGATCCTCGAATCGCTGGCAGGCAGATTCCAGGTTATCGACCGAGATGCCTATAATGTCAGCCAGGTACTAGCAAGAGTGCATTGCACTCACAGATGTGACCGAAGCCCTGGGGCTCTTTGTTGCCGTCGTGATAGCTAAAGTTCTCGTCATTCTCAGTTCCATAGTTCCAAGTCAGCTCGAGGAGACCCTCGCGATGCGCAACGTTGGTCTGGTTCTGGCCCTCGATGAAAGGCTGATCCCCGGGGTAGCCCAGGAAGTAGAGGTTGAAGCCGGCGTTAGGGTTCTCGAGGGTTCTGAAAAGAGACATGCCGAGAACATCCTTGTAGTACTTGAGAGACTTTTGGGCATCCTTGACGCGGATCATTGTGTGGTTCTGTGCTGTTAGCAAATATCAACCTGAGAAAATATGACGTACCATGGTATAAGTGGACACATCCGTCTCCTTGACGTCCTCGGTCTCCTTGTAGTCGTTTCGGGCGATAATCTCAACCCAGTAGCCATCGGGATCAAGCACAAAGGCAATATTCCTCATTCCGCCGTCGGAAAGCTTCTTCTGGAACTTGTAGCCAGCATCCCCAATGCGCTGGCAAGCAGCCTGGATGTTATCAACGGCGATACAGGTATGGCCAAATCCACGGTGAGGCTCCTTGTTGCCGTTGTTGATCTTGTACTCGGGGTCATTCTCGGTGCCATAGTTGTGAGTCAGCTCAATGAGACCCTCCCTGTCAAAGGTGCTGTTTCCATGAGACACGGCATTGGGAGAGTCATAGCCCAAGAAGTACAGATCGAACTTTGCCTCGGGAAACTGAAGTCGTTTCACGACGCTGAGGCCTAGGAACTCGTAAAACTTGACTAAACGGTAACTCTAGTCAGCGGGCCCAGCCATCAGGGTAGTTACCTAACATACCAGACTCCTTGGGGTCCTTGACTCGAATCCTTGTCTCGTCAGCTTGCAGGTCCGGCTGCGGAGCCATCTACGCTTACATCGAGTGGTTGAACTTGTAGTTCTTGGTATCAGTGGTGGCCGCCATGGTGACGGATCTGGAGTGTCCAGGGGCAGAGGCGCGGGGGATAGCTGGTCGAATTAGGGAGTTCTGGATTGCCTTAATTCGCTGCGCAGCTCTTGCAAAGCTCATTGAGTCGAGTTTTGTGAGAGTTGTGAGTTGATGATGATAAATCAAGCAAGAGGAAGCTGGTGTTGAGCCCCTCATTGACCCCACTTTGTAGTTCCACGATGAGGAAGGGACTGACGTCAAACAATTGTTTATTGTTACTGTCAACTATCACCAATTACATACCGTATATCGGTGAAGAGTAAACGAATGTTTGCAATTTCAAGCTAGGAATATCATCGAGATTCCTACTGGACAGGTTCCTGGTGAAACATGACTTTTGAGAAGGCTTCACGCAAGAGTGTAGGGTAGGCAGCTGAGAAGCGTCAACCTCGGTGATGCTTCTGCCGTGTTACTGAATCAAGTCTATCTATTGGATATTACATCCGTTATCCGATCCGATGACTGCGCATACCTGTTCCCTAACAGTACACGTCGTTCTTGCGTGAACCTGACCGTGGTATCATGACTTCTCCACTGTTAGCGCCCACGTTTCTACATGACAGGCCCTCATAATCCCTGTACCAACAAAAGGCACCGAAAGCCTGGACAAGGTTAATAAAGGTTATCCAGCCTCATCACCGAACCATCTGCTATAAACAGAACAAATAAACGTCTTCAAGTGTCCCCAAGACCAACGCCGGCTGCCACTGGACTGCGGGGCCTCAGCTTTGTGGGACTCGACGGGACTCAGCCCAAGCCTAAAAGAGCATCGTGCCAGGATCTCATCTCTATTTACTCTGCTGCTAACCGCCCACCTGTCGCATCCATCGCTCGCCCGTTCTCTCACCTGCATCATCAGCTTCCCCAGCAGCTCTCTTTCGCGTCCTAGCATGTGATGCCATGATCCCCTCGCCATCCCTCTTGTCCATCGCACCTTGATCAACGCCGCGATCAGGGTGGTCTAGCATTACTATCACCCATCGCAAGGCCACCACCATGCAGCGACCTCAAAACCTTACCGGCGAGTATGATGAATCGGCCATCATGGAGGACTTTAAGGCACCCGACGAGCAGACGGCTGTCGACATTGCCCGGACCCACGGTCGGTCGCCCTTGACAAAGACAAGGTCCATGTCGGATGGAGGAGGAACTCCCTCCCGTTTATCGCCCTCGCCACACATCGAAGCGTCTCGCCGAACCTCGAAAGACGACACCAGCATCCCGACTCCCCAGCCAGTGACGCCTCGTCGTCCTGCGCTGTCGAACCGTGGCTTTTCGATACATATGCCACCGAGGGAATTCACTCCGCCCCCAGCGAATCCCTATGTCAAACCCGCTCCTCTCTCCCCCAAGCTCGACCATTCCCAGATCTACGCCTCTCCAACAAACATTCTCCCCCGTCGCTCCCGAGGCCTCGACTTTTCCCGCGCCGCCACGAGCCTGCATCACTCGACCCTCGCCGAGCAGTCGTCGCCCGACTCGTCACCGACCGCCGGTGGCCGGGCGATGAACATTCCCACTCGAAGGAGCCATTATGCAGGACCTGAGCAGACATCGACATCTCTCTGGTCCGTCATGGGCAACGAAAAGATGCATGTTAGCAGTTCCCTTGGAAGCACCCAGGCCGTGGGCTCCGATTCGTCCAGCAGCTCGGACGATGATGACCTGATGGACGAGGACATGGATGAGACCTACGTGACGACTCCTCAGGTCAACAAGATTGGCCCGATCCTGGGGGCTCAAGGGTCTGGTGGAACCTTTGGATCCCCCGCAATGAGCAGCCTCATGAGTTTTCAACAGCGACAGCGGCCCCGCAAGCAGCCCAAGAAGAAGGGCCGGGGGCCTCTCGGCCTCGGGTTCAGCGGTGCATCTCTGTCCAAGTCACCACCCAGCAACTCCGCACGGGCTAGACGCGAGAGCATCAGCTGGCAGGCCAATCAATTGCACATATCCGGTGCCGATTCGGATGAGGCACGAGCCATGGGTGATGACGGACTTGAAGGTCAGCGCAGTGTTATTCGGCGGGTGGTGACGCGGAGAGGGAACCTCTTTGTAAGTGGCACATTGATTAATTGACTACTGCATTCGCTAACATTGTACAGCCCAAAACAAAAGGGTTTGCCCGTATTCGGGCAGCTCTCATGGAAGAGAGTACGCCCGCCGAAGCCGAATTCCGTCGAGAAGCCGAGGTTGTCAAGCAGGTCCGTGAGAGTGACATGGACCTTGAGCCTAGAATCCCACCGCCGCACGCAGAATCGACACAAACTACGACTGCCCCTTCGTCACCAAACCTAACACAACAAGAAGGCCTCAATGATGTCCCCGAAGATGACATCATGGGAGATGTGGTGATGGGCCTCTCGGGCAGCTTCAAGCAACACGCCATTAAAAACTCCAAGGGCAAGACCTTCTGGGATACCTTTTCAGAGTCCAGCAGTACTGGCGGTGCTAGGACCACACCGCCTCCCGCTGCGTTCCTCCCCCGAGGTTCCTCCTCGGGTGTCAGCGAAGACGTGGCGATGGATTCACCGTCAGTTGGTGGAGCTGCCGTAAGTCCCCTGCCAACCCCAAATCAAGGTCCTAACCACTCACACTTCGCAGATAACCGGTCCCCAGCCTCCCAGTGCTGCAGAAATCACACGCCGCATCAACAGTAAACGTCGACGTGACGATGACTTTGACCCCGTCAGCTTTAAGCGGCGTGCCGTCAGTCCTGGTATGAGCGTCCACAACTCTCCCATAATGCAGAGTCCCCTCCAGCGGGATGGAATGTCTTGGGGATCTCGACCTGGCAGCAATGGCGGAGACAAGGGCGGTAGCAGTGCCCCGAGTGAGTCTGGCAGTACACCAGGCAATATCTCTGGCGGCAGCTCTGCAGGGAGAGTCAACAGCAAAGGCCGTGTTGGATTCCAGGGGATGATTGACACCAACGATGGCATCATGCGTATGAGCATTGAGTAATCTGGTGCCCCGAGCCGATGTTTGTTTGCAGCCTTGTTTTTGTCTTGTCAGCGTGTATTAAAAGCATACCGAGGCGTTATGGGTGTTGGCGTTATAGGCGGCATTCGGGAACGGGAACTCGATGCAGATAGAATCAGCCTTTTCAGGTGGCTTTCCTTTATTAATACCCTCAGATTGAGCAGAGAGCCAGAGCCAGAGCCAGAGCTAGAGTCAAGAAATGCCTCGTGATATATAGATATCGACCTGGTATCTACAATGCCATCCCAACGCCAAAGCCATAGACTGGCACCCTCATATCCCTCAATGAAACCCAAACGCCGTCTATGCTGTATCGCTGCCAGAACATCACTCAACGCCAACGCCTTCTTCCGGTACGGTGAGCGTTCCAAGCTTATCATCGAGCCACCGCGCAAGCTCTGCAGCATGGCGACGGAGGGCAGCCACCACGGCTGCCGTGCCGGTATTGCTCTCAAGGCTGGCCGTCGTCTGCGCGCCCGTGCTGAGGATGCTGTCGGCTCCGTCTGGGCTTCCCACATGTGATGCCTCGCCTGTGGGGATTTGAACGTGATCGATATGCGGCGCCGCGTGCTCTGCCACGTCCGGGCTAGCGGGCCCGACGCAGACAAAGAGGAGACCGCACTTCAACCGGCGGATAACAACGGTGCCGCTCGTGAGCTGTACCGTGACTGTGGCAGGCTTGATGCCTCTCCCCCTGGCCGAGGGGTGCGACTCGAGCTGCTGGCTCTGCGAGAGCCGATCCGTATTGTCCTCGTCGTCCTCGTCGGGTGGGGAGCTGCCGATGGGATCGGGGGTCCGGGAGCCGGGCAGGGCAGACGCGAGGGCGGGCGCCGAGGTGGAGTGTATGGCGAGGAGAGATGCGGCGACGGTGGCGTGGGTTCGGAGGACCGAGACGGGCTGGTGGCTCGCGTGGGCGAGGAGCTTTCCGTGAGGAGAAGTGAGGAGAAGCGTCGGCAGCTGGGCCGTCTGGTTGGCGTGAAGAAAGGCCGTGAGGCGCTTCGTAAGGAGGAGAGGAGGTGTGGGATGCGAGATGGACATGGTTGGGCGTGGAAGTCGATGGCACGAAGATCTGAAGATGTCAAAGTACTCGGATCGAGAGAGTATATCGGGTTGGGCGGGACGCGGCGCGACGTATCGACGAGATGGGCAGATGCTGATGATAACTGAGGTGAAGCTTTGACGATGGATGGGAATGGGGAAGCGGATTCCAGCTTAAGCCGATGGCGGGGCCCGACGCTGGAGCGCGGCAGGCACACCTCAATCAGGGAATAGCGGGGACTATTTCGTAATGCTTACAGTGACCGGGCAACGCTATTGGTCGCAGAGGTCGGGATGCGTCGTGTAAGATCATTGGTCGTAGATGGTCATGATGAAGAGGCACACATGTAGATGTCAATGAATTATCATGTAGGAAACGACTGAGTTACAGTTAAGCCTAGTCATCCTCATCCATAAAAGATTCAGCTTCTTCTTCTTCTCGAGCACGTCTGAATCTCGCAGCCATGTCATCGTCGAGATCAACATAGTCCCTCCCCTCCTCAGTCCCCCTCTTCCATGCCTGATACGCCACCTCCACCTCCTGGGCGAACTCATCTGCTCTGGCCCATGGGTTTTTGGCAAGTTGAGGATCGTAAAGAAGAAGATCCTTGACTAGACTGCGCAGCGTCTTGGTGTACCATGCTCGCGCCATGTAAGTGTGGACGTTGATCTTGGGTTTCTGACAATTATGCCCGCAACGAGTCCATCGGGTGATCTCTTCACGGCATCCGTTCTTGCTTAGGTGCTTGCAACCTCCATAGAGGCACTCGCAACCATTATCCGCGGCATCATGTTCAAGACACCCATCTCGTTGACAAAAGAAGACGTGTGAGCAGCCGCACATGTCGCAGTAGTAGTTGACCTCCAAGCCCGTCATCATGGTAAAGATGACGGAGCCGATGGACCACATTTCATCACCAAGGGTATAGCAGCGAATTCCCTATAAAGTGTGAGTTGATATAAAATTTTGGACCGGGGCATTTACCTCTGAGATCAGTGCCGGGTCCATCTTGAATAGCCCTCGCGCGTGGCTGAGTGGCACAGTTCCCTCCCGAGTAGCTAACGCCATCCCACGGGCGATCTGGTCTTCGTACGAGAGATCATCATCGCTGACGGTATGGCATGTCACGGCCACATTGCTAAAGTTCCCCAGCTTACACTGACCATACAGTTCAGTACCACGAGGGTGCTGGAAGTAAATATTGTCTGGCTCGATGCGACGATGGAGAATCGGGAACCAATCCGTGTCGACAGACACCCACTCTCTCATTTCATCCGGAGAGAGGTTGGCGTCAAAGTAGAGTCGCTTGCCGTCGTGAAGATATGCTACAGCCCGGGTCAAAGATCGAAGGACGTGCCAGCAGAGAGACTCTGGAAGATAATAAGACGAATTATCAGTAGGATACTGCTGAAACACGGCAGTCAGATTGGCGGCATCACAAAAGTCCCAGACCAGCAACTGAGTGCTTCTTTGTTCGTCTCGTTCCTGGGTTTTGGTAAAGGTCTGATGCTCGAGCGAGCCGACGATCGAAACCAGATTCTCGTGGTTCAGAAGCTGGCGGATAGTGTAGGCCTGGTTGTGCTTGGACAGTAACTTGTGCAAAGCCTTTGCCTCCTGATGAGCTTGGTCGGAGCCCTCGCTTGGCTGGGCTGTGAATGGACTGGGACTTGCAAGGAACTGCTCTCCACGGGCATCTCCCCGTCTGGCGACGATCCAGAGGTTCGTACCGATCTCCTTGACAAGCTCAAAAACGGCCTCCTTGGACGAATCTTCCTGGTGTTCAATGCCCGAACGAAATACACCGAGGGGAGGCTCGCGTTGGTGATCCATGATGAACAAGTTGATGATGATGCACTGAACATGAAAGGGTCATCGTTTTATCTGCCATTATGGCCACGACAGCTGACACTGTCATCCTTGGAGTAGAACAAAGAGCATTGCAGCCACAGATATCCAAGTGTGCCTGCGCCTCCAAGTCTTTGTCTGTTGCCAATGTGGCGTTGTTTGAACAAAGAGATCCCATGTCAATCATCTCTTGGCTAGACTAGCTTGTTGGATCATGTAATGCCCAAGTTGCCTGTCCAAGCTGTTTTGCCAAGTCAATTTCGGCATGAGCAACGGCATAGATTGTTTCAAACAAACAAGTGTGGGCTGCTGTCGAGCGTCATGATCATCGCCGCGGACCGAAATCCTTCAGACTTCAAACACGGCCAGTGCTTCGGAGCAAACGGACTGTTACTGTCCGCGATGATCAAGAGAGATGTGCGACAGGAGCTGATCGTCGGGAGCGCCTTGACGAAGGAGCTTCTATTCCTGAAGGCGAATGCCGAAATAGTGATTTACACGTTGACGGATCCGGACTCCGCGACCAAGACGGCAATCGTTCGTTGCGGCCATGTCTCGTGCTTGTGGTATGGATTGGCGTGGGGAGGGAGCCCGAAAATTAGCACGTTTCATCCGTCCAAAGACAGAGATTTGTGGGATTCGTCGTGATGCAACCGCACTGAAACCGCGTCCGTCGCCAATGATCGCAAGGACGAGAGAGCCGAGTAGCCGCGTCTTACAGTAGGTACCGCGATGAATGTTTATCGTCTTTACCGCCGTTTAGATGAGCAACAAGCTGGCGGTTATCCGTGAATCGGTTGGCGCGTCGGGATTGGATGACATGCCTTCTCGCGCATCTTGGATTCCTTCTGGCGGTTGGAGGAACTAGAACAAAGAAATCAGCCATTCAAAAGAAACGGTTGGCTGTCGGCGCTACCAGTCCCAGGCCCTGTCGCTATAGCTTACTACGTAGTAGAAGCTCAACGCCTGTACAGTACAACTTCCGCTGACAGCGGCCGTCATCCCGGCGCATGTCTCGAGACCAATCAACGACTAGGATGATTCCCTGGACATGATTTCTTTCAAACGTCCCTCCTCCTCTTTTGGAGTTTTGGCCTTTTTGCCCCGAGCGCTAAGCCCCATCAAGGCTGGGCGGCTGGTACCTGCAGGCCATGGCCGGCCATGGCGCCACGCCGGGTCGCACCTCCCACATTGATCGACCCCTCCTTCCCGGGAGTGTTTGAGGTTTGAGGTCATGTCGGATCGGGTTCGAGCGAGCATGGCAGCTACGCTACGCCGTGTGCGACTTCCTCGGTCGCGTCCCCTTTCATTTGAAACCTCCCGTCCGCTTGCGGTGCAGTTCCAGACCTTTTCTCATTCATCCATCTTCCAGCCATCTATTGTCACGGTGTCTTTCCATTTTCTTTGTTCTGGACCGTTTTCGTCGTATTCGTCACTCATTCATTCCATTCACCTGCATCTGCATCTCGACAATACCTAGACCCTGCTATTCAGCCACTGATTATAGCACCTCAGCTATTGTTCGAGAGTACCGCCTCTCGCTCGTTCGATACGGGATTTTCTACACCGTTTTGGATATTTCCTGATTTCGAAAAATCTACGATATCGTTTTCACATCGCCTCGACATGTGTCCGCCATTACACTAGGCCTTGATCATTCGCGCACCGGTTGCAGCACATCTACTTTCGCTTTCTCTTACACTTCTTTCTCCCAAGCTGCTCTGGATAGCGCATAGTCGACTTCGCGGGCGAGGACTACGACATCCATCTCTTTCAACCGACTTTGCTTTCATCGATTTCCTTCGGCTGGCCGTTCGTTCATCATGGGTTGTCTCAGTCATCGCAAGAAGCAGATTGAGGAGGTTGCGGACCAGAGATGGGAGTACATCAATCTTCGCGACTTCAAGAGCAGGGGATGCGGTACCGTTTTTGCTTACATTTATCTCTGGTTGATGCTCATTGTGTCGGTTGCTGTTTATGTCGTTGACGTTTTTACCGCCGTCAACCTGCTTGCTTTTGACCGCTGGTCTTCCAAGATTGACCCAGCAATTTCTTTCGACGTCTCAAAATGGATTTTCTCCATTTGCATCATTCTTTCTTTTATCAACTTGGCTTATGAGGGCTTTCGGGCTATCCGAGTCATCAGGCGAGGCAACGTTGCAGAGTGCTATCTGGACAGCCTTGCTGTTAGATGGGAATCGATTCGGCTCGGCTCTCAAGGATGGAAGAGGTTTTTAGTTTTCGCCGAGCTCACCAAGAGTAAGGAGGGTGCACAGTACATTGCCCTCTTTACCTATTTCAGCTTCCAGTGTAAGCCATCTTTCTCGGCATTGGTAGTAGCCTACTGACTCTCATAGCTTGGGTTCGTGTCATCATCTGCTCAGGGCCGCGACAGGTTCTCAATGCTTTTACGCTCAAGTCAGTGTATGAGGCAAAGTTGACCCCTACTGCGGATAACGTTGGTGACTCGATCACTGGTTTCTTTGACAAGATCAAGATTCTTGCGGAGGAGGACTACCAACAGGCTCTGATTCTTTCTGGCATGTGTTTTACTGTGGTGATCTGGGTCTTTTCAGCCCTGTTTCTCCTGGCTGCCGTCCTGTTCTGGGTCTTCTTTCTCTATCATTGGATCCCTTCTGCCGACGGTGGACTTTCTGGATACTGTGAGCGCAAAGTCACCAAAGCACTGATGAAGATTGTTACCCAAACGGTCAACAAAGCCTTGGCCAGAGAAGAAGCCAACCGACTCAGAGCCGAGTTCAAGGCTGCCAAGAAGAATGGCGAGAAGCCTCGCGTGGAACGAACTGCCACCCTGCCGACGCTACCAAATATCGGTCCGGTCAGCAAGACGGAGCCAATGCCAATGCTGCATCGCAACGACACCATGACAACACTTCCACCTTATACATCACGACCAGGAACTCCCGGGGGAATGGAAGGTAGCCCAGTGGACGCAAAGCGGAATGTCTTATCGAGAAAAGCTACCAACATGTCGGTTGCGAGCTATGCATCTTATGCAACCTCCAAGTCAGGCTACGGGAGAATTGCATCCCCTGTTCCTGAGGTGCCGCCCTTGAACTACAACTATTCCCAGTCACGATCTACAATTTCCTCACAAGCAAACTATGGTCAGCCAGCAAATCATATGGCTGACTCGAATCCCTCATTTTTCTCTGGTCCAGGTCGCTTCACCGAGAGCCCGGCCCACGACACCATGCCACCCTTCCCTCCTCCCGCCCGCGCACCCAGTGCTCGACCAACAGATGGCTATGAGCAGCCCATGGGCATGGGGTCTTTTGCGCCCGCCCCAACGCCAAGCCCTCCCCGAGACTACCAGGCTTATAACCCTGAAATCCGGACGAGCTCAACGTCTTCCGTCAACTCCTCCTGGGGCGGACCACAGCAGCCTATCAACCCCCCAACTCGGAGCGTAACAGGCCCAATGCCTTTCCGGGCACCCCAAAGAAACATGACCAGTCCGATGCCACGCGCTGCTACAGCAGGACCTGGTCCCAGACCTTCTCCGAGACCTTCTCCCAACTATGACGTTGAATCACAGAGAGGACGTGATTGGTAAAGGAAGGAATGATCTGATCGGTGGTGATAATGATTTACGATTCGAAGCGGGAGTGGTGGTTTAGTAATTTCAAATAAAACGGAAGGACAATTGATTTGGATGCACGGATTGAAGCTACATGACACCCGTTTATACCCAATTCGTCGCTGACACCTTATTCATGCTGATGTCACGGCGGAACCGCACACGCCGCAGTCAATCGCGCCCTTGTTGAGGAATCAATGGTGATTTGTCAGGTAATCAACAGTGACAATGGCGTAAAGCTTGACCGCTGACAATTGCATCATGTAATTTATTAGAAAGCGGCAAGTGAATATATTCGTCTCTCACCCACGGTCTCTCGTCAATTTGATCTCCATCCTTCAAAACCTTTGTGTGAATTAACCATCAACATGCCCTCCGCAGTCTCCGATTTCCATCCGGGCGAGCGTGCTATGCACCAGCTTCTCAAAGTCCCACGACGGGGTAACCCCACGATCCCGGGTCTACCAATGCGTTACGGGATGAGAGTGATGCAATCTTCTCTCGTCGCTCTCGGGACTCTCGACAAAGACGGCCAACCATGGACGACAATCTGGGGCGGTGAACGTGGATTCGCAAGACCGGTAGCCGAGAATGTCCTCGCATTTAATACTGCTGTCGATACCAAGTACGATCCGGTTTTCAAGGCTTTCTGGGATGGAATCGACGAAGATGGTATACAGCAGGGTGCCATCAACAGGCCGAATGATGGCCAAGGCAAAGGAATGGCCGGGCTGGCGATTGACCTTGAGACAAGAGACCGCGTGAAATTGGCTGGTAACATGATTGCTGGCGCTACAGTCGACGGCGGCAAGGCAATCCAAATGGCCATGGCAGTCACCGAGAGTCTGGGAAACTGTCCCAAGTATCTCAACAAGAAGGACGTTGTCTTGAATGAGATGGAACCAGAACTTGTGTCGGAAACGCTGCAGCTGCCGGAGGAGGCGTTGGATTTGATTGCTTCTGCGGATATGCTTTTCTTGTCGAGTACCAACGGAGAGACTATGGATACGAACCATCGCGGTGGAAGCCCCGGTTTCATAAGAGTGATCAAGAATGAGTCGGATGAGCTCGAGTTGATTTATCCAGAATGTAAGTCTCTGAAATCCTGTCCTAATAACGCAGCTAACAAAGTCAGTTTCTGGAAACAGATTATACCAAACCCTGGGAAACTTCAAGGTTAATCCATTGGTGGGCATTGCCATCCCCGACTTTGACACTGCCGATGTCCTCTACCTTACGGGTAGGGCTTCGGTGCTTGTCGGTGACGAGGCCTCGTCTCTCCTTGCGAGAACCCACCTCGCTGTCAAGATATCCGTCACAGCTGCCAAGTTTGTCAAGTCCGGGCTGCCCTTTCGCGGCTCTCTGGGCCAGTATTCGCCATATAACCCACCTGTTCGCCATCTCCTGTCCGAGCACGACTCGCACATCTCAGCCAGCTCTCTCAAGACAATATCTGCAACCTTGACCAAGCGTGAGGTTCTCACACCATCCATCAACCGATTTACCTTTCAGCTGTCTTCAGAGGAGCCGATACCAAGTTGGCACTCTGGACAATACATCACACTCGACTTTGAGTCTGAGGTGTCAGGTGGTTACAGCCATATGGCTGATCACGACCCTCAGAGTATCAACGATGATTATATACGGACTTTTACCGTATCGAGTCCGCCTGACAGGAAGGAGATCCAAATCACAGCCCGGAAGCATGGCCCAGTAACTGGCTTCCTGTGGAGACACAATCTCCGCGTGCCGTTGGAAATTCCTGTCGTGGGCTTTGGTGGTGAGGAGGGCTTCCGTATCCCTCTAACGCCTCAAGCTTCAAAGTCAATATTTATTGCTGCTGGCGTGGGAATAACTCCCCTGCTTGCGCAAGCACCAGCAGTTCTCGAAAGAGGCATCCCTCTCCAACTCTTCTGGAGTCTCCGCTTCGAGGACTTGCCCCTCGCAGTCGACACCTTCTCTAAGATTCCAGACCTCGCAAACGTGACCAAGCTCTTCATCACGGGTCAACCGGGGAACATGGAACTTCTTGATCAGGTAAAGCGGGCTGGCGCAGAGGTTGACGAGCGACGAATGAGCAAGGGTGATGCCGAACAGCTCAAGGGACAGGATGCACGTTTCTTTTTGTGTACCGGACCGGCCCTTTTGTCAGCCCTCGAGGAGTGGCTTCAGGGGGAAAAAGTTGTGTGGGAAGACTTTGGGTATTAAGAAACACCCAACCAAATTGAATGTACATTCACATCAGACAACCTACCAGTAACCCAGCCTAGCCCTCACGCCTCGTCCCCAGACTAGACGCCATATCAATCCCATCTCATCTCATCCTTGTGATGGCCCGCCCGGCCGGAGGGAGGTTCGCGCTAGCCCCCGGTGTAAGGGGAGCTAACGCCATCACAACGTCCTTGACGTTTCTCCTGAATGCGGGGAGTTGTTCAGTGCCGGGTTGAGTCTGGGGTTGTGGGATGAGGCGTGGGTTTTGCCTCGAGGTTGTAGCATCGCCACACCAGAACAGCTGGCTACAAAGCGTCTAGCACAGCCAACTACACTCGACCTGACTCCTCTTGGACAAAGCAACCATCAATTTATCCCATCATCTACCCTTCCCCGCAAAGACTCGGGAGATACGGACTACGGAGTGAACTCCAAGTCCCACTCCCCCGCGCCTGAGGTTGCGGATCCGCAATCTGACCTTCTCCGCGTGGAGTCAACCTGGAGATCGATGGGCTGCCCTCTCGTTCGTCAGTCCAAGGAGGTTGGGTGTGGCGATTCCAAGGAGGATGCAGGTTCTAAGGGATGGGAATCGACTTGAACCCTGATGGAGAAATGTTTGTGTGGGGAGCAGTACTAGAATAGTGACCCGGCCTTGAGTTGGATCAGTCGGTAATAGAAACATGCACGACGCCCAAATCAGCATATGCAGTACAGAACTCTGAGTTGCCAACATGCTATTCCCAGTGCTCAACACTTGTAATCGTTCTGCGCTCTGACTCCCTCTGACTCCCTGTTGGGGTGTAAATCCTTTCGAGAAAATTTGATTTGATTCAGAAACAGGATAGTTCGCGCCGAGGTCGCAAGCTGGGTCCGTTGTCGGCGGTAAGAATTGCGCTTTCAGGCCTGACCCGTACTTCTCACCGGTCACCTTGGCGGAACCCCCCCAATGGCATACCGTGACAGAACAGAATAGCGAAAGACGACATTTCGCCGGGTGGACCTCTGTTGTAGCCCTAGTTGAGGATCAATTGGTTCGCTTAGTCCGAGACTCGTCTGTCTTTCAATCTTGAACCGTGACAAATAGGCTGAATGAGACTTTCACATGGAATAGGGACGAATCGTCTGGGCTGTTCTGTAACCGTTAACAACCCGGTTGGATGACGGACTGAAACTATGGCGGAACTGTCAGAGATAGATCAACTCAGGGTTCTGCGGGAGCCCGGCGGGCTTTGTGCCTGAAACTCGTGATTTGGCGGCCTCCTGGTGGATTCGCTTTCTTCAAAGTTGCCCTTTTTGGAACAATGCACCAGCCTGTACGTAAGGCATTGGCTTCCTTAGGTGATCATGATATGATTCCCCTGGAACAAAGACCACATCGCCTGCGTTGGATACGATGCATTTTCTCGTCACGCGTTGGTAACAAACCGTTAGAAGGGTGGAGAAGGTTGGGGCTGCTCGTGGGGATCAAGGATTGGATTGCGTGGGGACGAGTGAGGCTCGAGAAAAGATTTGCTGTGTTATTGCGAGATTTATCGCTGTCTGTTGGCCTTGTTATGCTGCACAATTAGTAGGAAAAGAACGCAGGCAACTCGGCTCTCTGTTGGCGTAAATGATTTGTGTAATGCATACATCAAAGATAGCCTGGAATATCGCCCCCGCATTTTGTGCCTAGAGTAGGAATCGGGTTTCCCGCGGAGCCAAGAAGCAATTACCGATTGCCCGAAGTTGGTGCGGACAGTCTTTGACTCGCTGACCAAGCCGTGAACCATGGATTCCATTCTATCCGGTTTGGGTGTTCTGGTGACCAAGAGCTGCCCGAGATCCACCCGGGCCAGATCAACACCGGCTGAGGCGATCCATTTTCTCTTCTGAAGCAGCCAAGAGGTTGACGTTGACGGCCTTGGCCTTGGCCCTGGCTAGAAGACGTGGGTGGTTGCCGTTGGTGTGCCACGCGGGTTGTGTGTTATTGTCCGCAGAGCCACTCGGGCAGGTGACCCCAGTCGAGATATCGGTACATGGCCCATACAGGAGCATGTCTCACCGAGCTGCCAGGAGCTGATCACGCCCCTCTAGCTAGAGTTGCAAAGCCATTGAAAGCCGTCGTTCGCTAACGACACGAACTAGCTAGTGGTAGAGTAAAGCGCTGGGGTGAGCTCAAGACCTGGGGTTGCGTTGTTGCGTTCCCTCGACCCGGGTTCGGTGGAGGGGCTTAGATCGCCGTCGTCATTCCCCGCCACCGGGAGTCAACGTGAGGGTTTCGGTTGAGTGAGTGTTGAGAGTTGCGCCGAATTGACTAGGAATCACTACGTCGTCGACCAGGACAAGATGCTCTTTTGGGTATGTTTTTAGTCGACATGGAGCCCATTACGTAGGGGCTGACAGTGGGTTGGCAGCTTGGAGAGGTAGTGACAGGTACCAAACTGGCAGCGGAAAGCCTCTTTCCTGCAGTGCAATGTGCAGTGTGCAGTACATAACGATGGCGGCTGATGGCGTGCGTTTGGTGCATGAAAGGCCTCGACTTTAGGTCGTGTTGGTGCGTGTGGATGTGGATGGAGCATGGCAGGATGAAGACCTCGAGACTGGGGGCGATGTCGCCTTAGCGGCCTGAAACTGGCCTACCACAAGCTGGAAGGTACCTTCGGTTCCGTACCTTCACTGGATAGTCAGCCCCACTATTTCTTAATAAGGCTCTGGGCACCCGCGGGCGCCCACTCACACCCACCCACCATCCTGCCTGCCTGGATCCAGGGCGATTGATTCTCCTAGAAGTCCGGAAACAAACCTTCTTCCCAACTTTGTTCTTTACTCTTACATCTCTCTTTTGCTCACGCAATCTGCCTTGTTCAGCGAAATCCTCTCACAACCTGATATTGTATCATACTCGCCACCCAAGTCCGGCAGCTTATATTGCGCGCTAAGCGACAACTCAACTCGACTTGGAACCACTCTTCCTGGTTCAATACTCACGTAACTGGTACTTGGCCACCCGTCTATCTGGTTGTCAACCCATCCGCCCCTCTCGACACAACCCCAGCCTTGCGGTCTCGACACAACTCGCAAGCCCAGCGGCTTGATAGGCACAACTTTTTGGATTTTCTTGGTCCTAACGAGAAGGGGTTGGCTTGAACCGACCCTACCACGCCCCTCGCCCAAGTCCGCTGCCAACTATCGGCGCCGGCCGCGAAGGAACCCCTCCTGCACGATTCGCAAACTCGGGCCACAACATCACAGACCGCCAAGATGGCCAGCGACTATTCTTTCGTCAAGGAGCATACCCCCGAGGGATATGTTTTTCCTGCGCATCGACTACAGCGCATGTGCGATCCTCGCGCACAACCGTTGGTCCTTGTCGCATGTGGCTCATGTACGACCCCCGATTGTCCCCGATGCGCATTTAGCTGACAGTTGTAGTTTCGCCAATTACTTTTCGTACGAGTTTCTACCCTGGAAATCAGACCATGAACTAATTATTTGCAGTGCACTTGAGAATGTTCCCCATGGCTAGAGACCATGCTCGGAATGAGGGTGTGTGACCCAGATATTGGTGATTTCATGTTTCAGATTGCTAACTCAAGCAGGATTTGAGGTTGTCGCAGGAGTTCTGAGTCCTGGTAAGTTGCACACCGCAGCCATAGTTACTTGTGCTGACATGGATAGTGTCCGATGCATACGTCAAGAAAGGATTGGCCCCGGCACACCACCGTATCGAAATGTGTAGACTTGCTACTGAGAACTCGTCCAAGTGGTTGATGGTAGACCCATGGGAAGCCGAGAGTCCGACTTATATCCCTACTGCCCGAGTGCTCGACCATTTCGATTACGAGATCAACGAGGTCATGGGTGGCATTGAATGTAGCGATGGAACCCGAAAGCGAGCACGAATCGTCCTCCTGGCAGGCCTGGACCTGATTCAGACCATGTCAACCCCGGGCGTCTGGGGCGAGCGCGATCTCGATCACATCCTTAGCAACTATGGGGTCTTTGCTCTTGAGCGTTCCGGCACTGAAATTGACTCGGCCCTGGCAAACCTCAAGCAGTGGGAACATAATATCCATATCATCCGCCAGGTATGTCGTGCTCTTGTGTGACTGTCACCCCGCTAATATGAGTAGGTTGTTACAAACGATATTAGCAGCACTAAGGTCCGACTGCTCCTGAAGCGCGATATGAGCATTGATTACTTGTAAGTCATGATTCATGAAATGGTGGACGATTCTAACCAAGATAGAATTCCCGACGAGGTCATCAGTTACATTTACGAACATAACTTGTATCGCGACCTCGACAATCCCGACGCCAAGGGCAAGGAAAGGGCCGACAAGAAGGCGATAGCTGGTCCTAGCAAGGGCTGAATTCCTTTCGAATAGAACGACAACATAGACTACAGCGCCATGCTGAACCGCTACCGGATAAGCGAAGCATCAGCAATCACGCACGCACGAATCAGCTGGATCCAGACACCAGAGCCGAGGCACAACTCAGATTGGCTATTCCTAGGAGTTTTGTTTGAGTTGGAGTTGGAACCGGCGTCTTCTTTAGAGGTGTCCATCCTATTGGGTACAAATGGGTACTGGATGCGCCAAGTTTGGGGATCTAGAGTGGTTGACTCTGGGAGGTGGAATTTTCACTTTCCTATCGCGCCGCTCTGAGGAGCAACAAGCGTCGAGTCAGCGATTGGATAGCGCACTATTGAGCGGAGTTAATTTCTCCTGAATCGAGGCATCAAGACGGGACATGTCCCAATCTTTGGTCCCTTCCCTGCTCTGCCTCGCAGGCTACTCACTCCCTCCCATTTGATACAGGCCACGCCTGTTTAGAGCGATTGACATACAAGCGAAGCGGGTGATAGATTGGCGAGTTACTCGTCAAAGACTTCCATTACATTGTGCCTTGCAAGATAGAAGGAGGACGGAGCGTGTTGGGCTAGTTATAGATGTTCCCTGAGCTGCTTGGAAAGCTGTTGACTGGTCCAAGCAGATAGCATACCGCCTATCACATGCCATTGGCTGGGGGGAAACCCCTCTCATCAAGGATTGCACGAATGATGAAGCCATGTTGAGTGCCAAGACTTGCAGCTAGCTATAGCTTCGGGTTGCTCCTTCTGTTTGTGAAGCTCACTCCTGAGGTAACCGCGCACGAGGGCAAAATGCCACCAATGACTCGACCAATGGAGGATAGTCAGGTTGCATCTTTTATCATGGTCGCCCGACCCAAGACATCAAAAGATCCCGATTCCATGAGATACAGGACGACCTGCGAAAACGGGCAAGGTCGCCCATGCCTGGCTGGACGCTTACTGGCCCATGGGAGGCTGTGCATGGGGAAACGTGCCAGGGCACCGCAGATCGATAGGACGCGATAAGGCGGGTCCGAGGTCCCTGGAAAGAAGGTTGATGATGGACTCAATGCTCGGCGCTCGGTGACGATTTGGGATGTTTTGCCGTCGTACTGATTCTCGGCCGGGCCCGTCATCTTGGTTGCAGTGTGTCGTACAAATACCGAAGCATGTCGCCCAGCAGATAACCATCATGTCGTCGACCCAGTGGCACTGCAGCTGTGAACCCGAACCATGAAGTTCCAGTACCTCCTCACTTCCCTTTTCGGGCCATTGGCCGCCGCCTTGACCATTGCTGAGATCAATGGCAACCAGTACCTTTCGTCGTACAAGGGGAAGAATGTCTCCGACGTCGAGGGTCTCGTTACGGCTGTTGGCAGCTCAGGCTTCTACCTGAGATCCACCAAGCCTGACCGCAGCTCTGTCACATCCGAGGGCTTGTACGTCTTTGGGAGGTCGGCTGTTAGCCAGGTTGCTGTCGGAGACATTGTCACTCTCGATGGCCTCGTTGAGGAGTACAGGTAAGACTATCACGTTGCAAGCGAGTGTAGTATCGCTAACATGAAGCCAGGTCCAACAATGACTACATCTACCTCACAGAAATCACCTCTCCTCGAAACATTGTCGTCAAGTCGTCCGACAACAAGTTCAAGCCCAAGGTCATTGGCAAGGACACACCGCAACCTCCGCGGAAGCAGTTTTCCAAGCTGGATGGCGGTGATATCTTTGGTGTACCCAATGCTGAGAGCCTCATCTCCGAGGTGAACCCCAAGCTGCAGCCCAACACTTATGGTCTGGACTTTTGGGAGAGCCTCTCGGGTGAGCTCGTCACTGTTCGGGGTGCCTATGCCATCAGCCGGCCCAACAACTATGGTGATTTCTGGGTCAGGGGTGACTGGAAGGTCTCTGGTTTGAACCGTCATGGTGGCTTGACCATGCTTGACCGTGGTATGTGAGACGAAGACTATAAAATGGACGCAGACTGACCACGTAGATGCCAATCCCGAGGCCATCACCATTGGCTCACCCCTGGATGGTTCCAAGAATGCCGACGACACCAAGCTCGGTGACTACATCGGAGAAATCACCGGTGTTGTCACTTACGCCTTTGGCTTCTACCGCATTCTTCCTCTGACTGCCACCAAGCCTCAGAAGCGCTCCGACGCCAAGCACCCTGCTGTTAGCTTTACCAGCAAGGGCTCTTGCAAGGGTATCTCTGTAGCTGACTACAACACTGAGAACCTTAACCCTCAGTCAACTCACCTGCCTCTTGTTGTTGAGCAGATCGTCGACAAGTTGCGCACTCCTGACTTGATCTTCCTGCAGGAGGTTCAGGACAACTCGGGTGCCACCAATGATGGTGTTGTTACTGCCAACCAGACCCTGGCGGCCCTTGCCGATGGCATTGAGGCAGCCAGCGGTATCGAGTACGCCTGGACTGAGGTCGATCCCGTGAACAACAAGGACGGCGGTCAGCCTGGTGGCAACATTCGCACAGCATTCTTGTACCGACCAGACGTTGTCGAGCTCGTCAAGCCCAACGCCGGAGCTTCCGATGCTGCCAACGAGGTCCTCGACGGTCCTTCTCTCAAGTATAACCCTGGCCGCATTGATCCCGCAAACGCTGCTTGGGACGACAGCCGTAAGCCCCTTGTTGCCATGTGGAAACCTGTCAAGGGAACCCAGAAGCCCTTCTTCACCGTCAACGTGCACTTTGGCAGCAAGGGTGGCTCGACTTCGATCCACGGTGACCCTCGTACTCCTGTCAATAAGGGTGTCGAGAAGCGTACCCAGCAAGCCCAGATCACTGCTGTAAGTTAATGTATCCATTCCATACCTTGGATTTGGCTAACGTTTGCAGGACTTTATTGCCCAGATCCTCAAGAAGGACAGCAAGGCACACATCATTGCTGCTGGTGACTTTAACGAGTTCACTCAGGTTGCGCCAATCCAAACCTTTATTAAGCAGTCTGGTCTCATTGACCTTGACGACGCTGCCAAGGTCCCTGAGACTGAACGCTACACATATCTCTTTGACTCGAACTGCCAGGCGCTTGACCACATGTTTATCAGCAAGGAACTTCGCAAGGGCGTCAAGTATGAGCATATGCACATCAACACGTGGCAGGACAAGGCGGGCGAGGTTAGCGACCACGATCCCAGCGTGGCCTTGTTCGATATGTGCTAGACTAGAGAAATGTCAATTATATAGAGGCTTAATAAAATGGCCAATTGTACAACCAGAGTATCGTATCATTCACTGTCACTGCCATCGCTGCCGTTGTCTTCACCGTCGTCATCACCATCACCATCACCGTCGTCTTCGTCGCTATCATCATCGTCACCTGGGTCCGGCATGACGATGCTATTCAAAAAGGTAATCTGACACTGTTAGCTGCTGACTTCTATCAGATAGAACAACTCACATATCCAACCATGGGACGGATAATGTCGCTGATCTTCTCCTGTGCATCGTCGGCAGAAAAGATATCATCATCAATCTGTGTCCCAATAGTAAAGTTCCTCAGCTTCAGCAGCTCAATATCACGATGCTCAGCGACAAATCCCTTCGGCTTCGTCTTGAGCGCATTCGACTTATTCTTTTCAGCAAACGCCAGCAACGCTGACTCTGGATCATTCTTTGACGCAGCCTTGGGGAGAAACACTCGCTTCAAGTCTTGATCGTTGAGGACTCGACGCCATCGGTTCGGCCGCTCGTCGATGCTGGCGCGGATCTTTTGAATCTGTCCACCGTCGGGACACCATAGGCCGCCGCCGATGAAGGACTTTTTCGGCTCGCAGTGGATGTAGTAGCAGGCGTACGGGCCCTTGCGGCCTGTGCGAGACCATGCGGCGGAGAAGTGAGGCTATGATATGTAAGCTTAGATCATAAAGAGTCGGAGTCTTCAGACCTTGTATGGAGTTGGATCCTTGCTGAAGCGGATATCCCTATGGATGCGAAACGTGAGGTCCTTAACCGGAAGTTCGGGGATAGTTTCATCGGCTTCAATGATGGATTCCGATGTGCGCTCGACAAAGGAGTTCCAGTCCTTCAGTGCTCGTCTATATTCTCCGTCGTGCGCTACGCAAGTTAGCCATGGCTTTGATCTGAGTAGTATGGCGTACTCACACTTTAACCACGGTCTTTTGTTGTTTGCCTTCAAGTCTCGCAAGAATAGAAGTGTATTCTTGTGTACCTTGAAATCCTCATAGTCCACTCCATCCGTATCCCTCAACTTCTCGAGGGGAATAAAAGTGACTTTTGGGGGAGCATCTTCGTCATCTTCATCGTCGTCATCGTCATTCTCCTCTTCGGGTTCCTGGACCGGCTCCTCTTCGTAGACATCCTCTGATGGTTCCCTCTCGGCCTGCTTCTTGGGAGGTCTTCCCCGTCTCTTCTTCGGGGGCGGATCGCTTTCTTCCGTCTCGCTGGCCTCAAAGTACTGGCTTTTGTTGGAAGCACGTCGGGAGCTTCGGCGAACTGCCTCAGCAGAGCGTTTTGGAGGCATTGCAACGAACGAATAGGATCTGAAATAAATAACCAAGACTTGTTGAAAGATGAATGTCCAATGTCGAGATGTCTTATCAAACAAAGAGCAGTCAATGTCGTCATGGGCTGACGCGACTGCCCTTCGCGTCGGAAAGTCAGCACGCGAAGTCACGTGGGCATTGACCACTCCTCCATGGTCATGGAAGTCAGCGCTCACAACCTCACCTCTCACATGGCATCAACTTCATGAAAAGTTTCAAAATGATTGATGATTTTAATTGTACAGGGTATTTACAAACATCCTAATTCCATCAAAGCAAGTGTGTCCCATTATCTCGAGTCCCATTGTCCCGAGCCACATCGTCATGAGCTTCCATTCACCTCTCCGAACCATGTTCAATCGACTTCGTCCTTCCAGTCCAATCACTTTTCTTTCAATCCCTCAACCGGTGCAGGACGCGTAAAACTCGCGGCATTCAGTGAGCCTCTGGACGAAGACGACGGCGCTGAGCTTCTCGTCCAGCCACTTCTTGATAGAGGCGCGCTTGTCGGGCTCCTGGGGAGGCGCGGTCAATTCGATGAGGACGGCGCACATTCTGGCGGCACAGCGGAGGCGCTCCCAGTTGCGGTCGACCAGGACGGCATCTTCTTCCTTGAGATAGCAGATCCTGCCGATTCTCCAGGCTCTGTCGTCCCAGTTCTTCTCGAACCAGCCCTTCTTGGCCTCCTTGACGAGCTTGGTGTAGTACTTCTGCCAGGTCTCGTCGGGGATGTACTTGCGCTCCGACTCGGTCTCGGCGACTGCCAGTTCGAGGCGCAGGAGGGCGGCTTCGATCTCTTCTTCGGTAGCATCCGCTTCGATTCGGGCCAACATGTCAACCACCTTGGACTTGAACGCCGCGACTCCAGTGCCATCAAAGTCGGCAACGACGGCAGTCACCTCGCTGATGTGAGGCCGGCGCTGAGCAGTCTCCTTAATCTTGGGGATGGCGATACCACCCATCTGGGTGTCTCCATTGTCGGAATAGGTGATGGACTGGTCCTCGGAGCTGGAGGTGTCGGAACTCTCGGTGGAGTCGTCATCAAGATCCATAAGACTCGACAAGTTGAAGGCAGGAGCGGGCTTGGGGGCGGTCTTGGGGGCAGCCTTGAGGGCAGCGTTGGTGACAGGCTTGGAGACGATCTGATCAGGCTTGGGAACGAGCTCAGCAGGCTTGGAAGAGAGCTGAGCAAGCATGGGGACAAGCTTAGAGAGGGCCTCCTGGCTGATGGCAGGGCGCGGTTCTTTGGCAGTTTCGGTCTGCTTGGTCTGGGTCTGGGTCTGAACCTTCTGTGCGTTTTCATCAGTTCCCGGTCGCTCTCCGCTGCGTCGCAACTTGATCCGAACCGTCTTCTTCTTGTTCTTTTGGGCGGCTTCGGCACGCTGCTGGGCCTTGCTCTTGGGGCTTCCGGGAGGGGTTTGCACTGGGCTAGTGTTCTTGCGGCTTCGGGGGCTTCGGCGGGGAGAGACCTGCTTGACGATCAGGTCACGGAGGATCTCGATGAACTCGTCTCCGATGGTGGTGGCTTCGAGCTGGGCGCGCATCTTGTCGTCGATGCGGAGCTTTCCTGGGGGCAGGGCCAACAGGGTCTGTGGCTCGGTGCCATCGATGAACTTGAGGTTGTGGCTCGCACGCGCCTTGGCGGCAGTCATGCGGCTGCAGGCGGAGACGAACTGGATGAGGATGCCACGGAGGTGGGCAAACTCGATCTTCCCGTCACGGCCAGCAGATCCAGCCTCGCTGAACAGGTGGCTCAGGGAGTCGAGAAAGTCAGTACCCGGTGGAGCCATGGTGAGTGAGTGAAGGGGGTTTGTTTGTGTGTGGTGAGGTTGTGCGATGAAAGCAGAGTGAAGATGAAAGTGCAAAGGATTGATTGTGCCGAGCACGATTCTGCTGAGCACAAAAGATGAAGAGGAGAAGAAGAGGAGAAGGAGATGAGGGAGAAAAGCGAGAAATATATACTGCAGCGCTTGATTCTGCCAGCTGTTTGGCAGCTGCAGCGCATCATGAGCTTCTTGGTGTTGCAGAGCTGCTACAGCACTGGCGGCCAGTGCTGGCCAATATCAGCCTACAACGAACCTCAAATTCTCAAACGGGAAAAATAACTGAGCGGCAGAAATATGCCAAAAGCGGATTGACGTCTCTAACATTGACAGAATAGGAACATTTGCCAACACCAACCAACTTGTGTTGGCTCGGTGTTGGTGTTGGGCCGGTTGACAACTCGTCGATATACTGGGAACAACAGCATAGGACTACCGACTCTGCATGTCCAATAGACTGGGTCGACAACTAGGTAGTAACTTATGGGCCGCACTGACTTTCAGGCATTGTCGTATTGTCAACTCGACTTGAGAGTTATTCACTGGTCGATATAGGGGCACACACCAAGACGCCTGGTCCCAGCCAAGATGGCAGAAGGGCCTAACTTTGCAGCCCAATCATCCATGAACTAAGAGATAATAAAAAAAAAGAGAGATGATAATATGATTATTTTCTAATACTATTAAATTCCTCATGACGATTTTCTTAGAATTCTTCGGCCTTAAATCTGGTCACTACTGAGGCCTCGTTTCGTGTCTCATACCCTTTTATGACCATTTGAGAGAGCATCAAGCTTAGCAATCGCAAATATTCTACTAACAAACAGAGTATTCACACGAAACGACATGGAGCACATCCAGGGCACATCTAGAACTCACAGCAACAAGTCAAAAGGTGTGAAAGGGTGTAGTGTGGTCAAATCAAGGCATTGCGCTATCTACTTTACATCCTGCGCACCCATCACCACCATAAACACCGAAATGAGCAAGCAATCAAAATGAGCAATTAACGTTCTTTTTCCCTTAACCTGTTCTATGCATTTAAAGCTCATCGTGGAAGGAAGAGTCCTCCTGCTGCTCGCCACCAGCACCCTGGTACATCTTGGAGGTGATGGGGTAGGCGACGTTGGACAGCTTCTCCTTCTGCTCCTCAAAGTCCTCGGCGGTGGCGTCAGCGCCGTGCTCCTCGAGCCACTCGGTAGTCTCCTTGACAGCGTCGAGGATCTGGTGCAAGTTAGCGTGTGGTCTTTTGTCATGATAGTCAGGGGTTCACTTACAGTCTCCTTGTCCTCCTCGTCAATCTTGCCACCAAGACCCTCCTCATCGGCGAGCTGGTTCTTGAGAGAGAAGGCGTAGTTCTCAAGGCCGTTTCGGGCCTCGATGCGCTCACGGGTGGCCTTGTCCTCCTCGGCGTACTTCTCAGCCTCGGCGACCATGCGCTCAATCTCCTCCTGGGTCAGACGGCCCTTGTCGTTGGTGATGGTGATGGACTCCTGCTTGCCAGTGCCCTTGTCGTGGGCAGAGACCTTGAGGATACCGTTGGCGTCGAGCTCGAAAGAAACCTCGATCTGGGGAACGCCACGGGGAGCGGGAGGGATGCCGGTAAGCTCGAACTTGCCGAGGATGTTGTTATCCTTGGTAAGAGATCGCTCACCCTCGTAGACCTGGATCAGGACGACGGGCTGGTTATCAGCGGCGGTGGAGAAGATCTGGCTCTTGCGGGTGGGGATAGCAGTGTTACGGGGAATCAGCTTGGTCATGACACCGCCGGTGGTCTCAATACCGAGAGTCAGGGGGTTGACGTCCATGAGGACGACACCGGAAGTACCCTCCTCACCGGAAAGAACACCAGCCTGAACAGCGGCACCGAAAGCGACAGCCTCATCGGGGTTGATACCCTTGGAAGCCTTCTTGCCACCGAAGTACTCCTCGATGAGCTGCTGAACCTTGGGGATACGGGTAGAACCACCAACGAGGACAATGTCGTCAACGTCGGTCTTCTTGAGCTTGGCGTCCTTGAGAACCTGCTCAACAGGCTTCATGGTCTTCTTGAAGAGGTCAATGTTGAGCTCCTCAAACTTGGCGCGGGTCAGGGTCTCGGAGAAGTCGTTGCCCTCGAAGAAGGCCTCGATCTCAATGCGAGTGCTGAGCTGAGAAGAAAGAGTACGCTTGGCCTTCTCGGCCTCACGCTTGAGCTTGCCCATGGCCTTAAGGTCCTTGGTGATGTCGACGTTGTTCTTCTTGTTGTAGCTCTTGGCGAAGTAGTTGATGACTCGCTGATCGAAATCCTCACCACCGAGATGGGTGTCACCAGCGGTGGCCAGGACCTCGAAGATGCCGTCGTCGATGGACAGGAGGGAGACATCGAAGGTACCACCACCGAGATCGTAGACAATGATCTGGCGCTCACCGTCAGTCTTGTCCAGACCGTAGGCGATGGCAGCGGCGGTGGGCTCGTTGACGATTCGGAGGACGTTGAGACCGGCAATGATACCGGCGTCCTTGGTGGCCTGTCGCTGGTTGTCCTGGAAGCTGTTAGCTTGCTACTGAGTTGAACGTCAGAGTGAAAATACTCACGTTGAAGTAGGCGGGAACAGTGACGACGGCGTGGGTGACCTTCTTGCCCAGGTAGCCCTCGGCGGTCTCCTTCATCTTGCCAAGGACCATGGCAGAAATCTCCTCAGGAGTGAACTGCTTCTTGGCACCATCGACCTGGACCTGAACGACGGGTCGGCCATCCTTGTTGATGACCTTGTAGGGGAAGTGCTTGAGATCGTTCTGGAGATCCTTCTCCTCGAACTTTCGGCCGATAAGACGCCTAAAAAAACGGTTAGCGGTTGTTTAGAGTGTAATTGGGTCGAGGAACATACTTGATGTCGTAGATGGTGTTGGTGGGGTTAGCGGCGGCCTGGTTCTTGGCGGCGTCACCGACGAGACGCTCGTCCTCGGTAAAGGCGACGTATGAGGGAGTGATTCGGTTACCCTGATCGTTGACGAGAATCTCGACCTTGCCCTTCTGCATCACACCGACACAGCTGTATGTAGTTCCCAGATCCTGACCGGTTAGCGGGGTAGCAAAAGAGTCGGTTAGAGAGAGCAACGTACAATGCCAATAACAGTTCCATAGTTGTCAATCTCGTCGGCCTGAGCAGTCTGCACAAAGGCCAGAGGAGAGAAAAGAAGGGCGATCCAACAAAGGAGTCCCAGGCCAAGGGCCATTGAGCTCCTTGAGCGAGCCATGATGCTCTGTGTGTAGCTGCTTGTCGTCGCAACCAAGACGGGGTGGGAAAAGGGAAAAGGGAAAAGAACAAGTATGAACCGGAATGCAAAGGCTCAAAGTCGACAGACAGCCCTGCGATCACTTGGTATGGAGGTGAAAGGGTATCTTGGTGATGTTGTTGGAAAAGAAGGCGGGATTGGAGTGGGAGAAGCCAACAACTTATGAACTCTGGTGCCCCAAAAAAGTTAAGGTGTCCAGATTGCACAAGAGGCCAGATTTCACATCATCCGCGGCCCCACGTGACAGGGGTCCAGTCCATGGGCTGTGGAGACGCCGGGGGGGCTTGGACACTGTGCATTGCCGCCCTCTCATGTACCGAGACGCGTAGTTATTGGTGGTGAGTGACTACTTGTGAAAGCCGGGGACAGTGTTTGCTGGGCAAGGCTGGGACCCCTGACACACACCTCCGGCGGCTTTATTCCAGAGGCAGGGGTTGGTCACCGCGCAAAACGCCACCACTGAGAGCTTCAAAGAGTTGCAATAAAGGAAACTAGACATTCTATCGTGTTCCATAGTTTACGTGTTGATTGTGACTCATGTCAGCGTTGCCTTGGTTAGTCGCTGATCTGACAATTGAGGCAATGTGATGCCCAATTCCGCCTCTCAGAAGGCGTCAATTCTATCGCCAAAGTGTCCTCTTCAATCACCTAGTAGAATATTCCAGAGGCGGTGGGGCTCGGAGCCTAGCTACCGAAAGTGTCCTTTTGGACAAGCAGACCAGGAGGATCTCAATAATCCTTAATATTGCCAGGTGTCAGCTACAAGACCCAGCCAATTGATTAATATATTTGTCAGGTTCACCCATTTGTGCGAGATGCTAGGAATCCCCCTGCAGCATGCCGTGCATGAGTTGTCATTTCTGATAGGCCACCGTAGCATTTACAAGATAGTGCCCAGGCGGCAGTTGGGACGTTACCCTAGAGCATGACAGGAAACCGTTAATGTTAAAGTCAAGAAGCTTGAATTGTAGACTATCTCAATTGTAAATGCCACTCGCTTGCTTGTATCTAACTGAAGCGCCACCGTTTTACATCATCTTCCTTCCAAGTTCGTCTGGGATCCTGTACATTTCTCCAGTCTCGGTCTGGAGCCAGTGCTGCTCAGGCAGTATGGTCGGATCAGGATCAGCGATTGGTTGAATATACGTCCTGTGCTCGTGGTGATGGATGGAGCGTGTACGCTTTGGCTCGTAAATGGTGTGGACATGAGGTTTGATCTGTTCGTGGACGACCGGGGTTCGTGGATGGACTGTATGGTCAATGTCGACAGTGTTTTGCAGACGGAATCCTGCTTCGCCGTTGGTGGCTGCAAGAACCTGGTCGTTCACAAGTTCGTACTGCGCTTCCTGGGTCATATCGGAATCCTGGAGCAGAGACCTTGTAGTAGGGGGATCCGTCTCTTGAGTTATTGCCAGCCGCGATAGTCGGTCATGGAGATCTTCTGGGTCTGCTGAGTGACTAAGCCTCCTCTCTCGATCGGTCTGCTGCACAGCTAGACGAGATGAAGCATCGCTAGCTTTGGAGCTGTGATGAGATCGGTTCTCAACAGGTGGTGCAAAGCCCAAACCGGGATTCGGCCTTTGCAGCCTGGGAGTCCGTGGAGCTGGATCAGCAGCCAGAGGGTGGATGGCGGGATGAGCTAGGAAGTCATCGCGTGGAGGTGCTTCTGCCTGATCAGACTTGGATTTTCTGCTCAAAAGACTCAATGATTTCCGATGGCGAGGCTTCACAGAGGCATCCGTGGTACTGTCATTGTTTGGAGGAATTGCTCCATCTGACAGACTCGGTGCATGGTCTCTATGAAAGAGACGTGATGCCCGTTTCTTGATGCTTCTGAGATGCTCTGCCATGGAAATTGAACGATTGATGATGCGAGGGAGAAGAGTGTCGACGTGTCTTGTCTTGATGCCTCACGATGACTCCTTCCCTCCGGTTGCACCTTCCCGTCTTCACTCTTCGATCCCGTGATCAAGACATCTACGTATCTGATGCCATGACCAGATCGAGACGACTCGATTCAATTTCACCGCCGATGACATTCTTCACGATTCTCAGACCACGGCCAGGATCGACGACGGGGATCAGGACGGAACTTTGCGTATCCCGCTGCTCGATGACGCTCTACACTAGAGCCACCTGGCGCTAACGCATGCCTAAACAACACACAGTCCCGACTAGTCTCAGCCTCTGGTCCAACTGGAGCATCATTTCCTGTTTGCCTTGGCTTCATGTCCCTTTACGGGCGAAGCTATTCGCGGCTCCCTTCCGGTTGCAGATGATTTTCAAGCCCGGTCCCTGTCGTCGACTGATTGAGGCTGATTGAAGCTTGGCTCGACCCGCCGAGTTGGGTTGGAGAGACTGAGACATGCTCGTTGCTTCCTCGGAGCTCTTGGTCCTCATTCCAGGGACAATGACGTCGATACCTGCCATCGTGTGTCTCGTTCAGCTGCAATGATCACAATGATATCGACAAGCACGCACGTTGACATGTGTATCGGGCCTAAGGGGTTTAAGCCTTCATCGAATGACGATCGCGGGATGACATGGACGGCTTGGATTCTCTGTTTCGGTCTGGATGCGTCCCCACACTCCAGCAAGACGTTTCCAGCCGCCGTTGGTTGAACTCTCAGAGATGACGTCCATGATGCTAGACATGATGAAGAGGCGGATGCTTCGGAGGCATACTCACAGCTATTTAATCATGACTATGCCTCTGCCATTGCTGCATCTCATCATCATCATCATCACCATCACAACTACAACAATCACCACAAACATAACCACTTAACTTACACAAACTCAAAATGGAAAAGGCAAAGCAAGCCGTCTCTAGCTTCCTCTCCAACGATGGAAAGCACAAGACCACTGTTGACGAGGATGTCCGGCCTCATGTCACTGAGGAGCATGTTCGCCCTCACCGACATGAGGAGGTGACTACTGCCCTCGACAAGGAGGTTCACCAGGAGCACCATCACACAACTATTCAGCCCATCACTCACAAGGAGACTCTGTAAGTGTGCTTTGCATGAGTATATATTCACACACTAACATTTCCAGTCCTGAGCAACACCACCACAATCTTATTCCCGTCGAACACAAGACTTTCCACCATGACAATGAGCAGGAGACTCGTGCTACTCTCGACCGCGAGGCTGCTAAGTTTAGAGATACCAGCGAGACTCACAGCACCACCCACACTTCCACTACTGCTCCTGTTATCACTGGAGAGCGTATTCACCACCATGTTCACGAACATGTTCAGCCTGTGATCCAGAAGGAAACCATCCAACCTCATGTCGTCCACACGACCATTCCCATCCATGAGACTCACCATGCTGCCCCTGTGCACCACGGAACTTCCGTTCTTCCTACCAAGACCTTGGACGAGTTCACTACTGAACGAGGTGGACTTGCGCAGAAGGCAGCTCAGAAGTTGACCGAGTTCGAGGGTTGCCCCAAGCCCTACAGGAAGGAACTTCAGAGGGAGCAGCTCGATGCCGATAAGAGCATGCACCTTCACGGCCATGGTGACAACTATGGAGAGAACTTTACTCACGGCCGAGAGGGAGCTGGCCTTGGCCAGACCGCTGAGGGATCCGGTCTTCACTCTACCCGGGAGGGTCACGGAATGGGCCGTACCACTGAGGGTGTCCTTGGCGGTGCCGCTACTCGCAAGAGCCGCCATGGTCTTGGCCACAAGGACCGCCGTGGCTCTAGCTCTAGCTCTTCCAGCTCCAGTGATGAGGAGTCTCGTGGCCTTGGCAAGTCTCGCAAGAGCCGTGGCCTTGGAGCTGCCACTGCCGGAGGTGCTACCGCTGGGGCTGCTACTGGTGGTCTTGCTTCTCACCCTAAGACCACTGGCACCTCTACTGGTATCGGCGGTGCCACCACTGGAATGGGAGCTGGAACTGGCTTCGACCGCCCTGTTGGCTCTACCACCGCTGGAACTGGCTATAACCAGACCAAGACTGGTGCTCTCAGCAACGACCCCATGAACAAGACTCATGTAAGTCCCCTGACTACTTCTCTTGATCACTCTGAAATGATAAACTAACATGCCTAGGCTCGACCTGACTCTGGTGTCGACATGCATAGTCCCTCCAGCGGTAGCACCACCACTACCGCCCGCAAGCCTTCTCTGATTGACCGATTGAACCCCCTCAAGGATGCTGATGGTGATGGCAAGAAGGGTTTCCTCGACTAAATGTCGACGTAATAATAGTTCCTTGTATAACTAGTAATACTTGAGCACGTTTCTTAATCTATACTCAGTATTTTTAAACCCTGGTATTTGTTGTGATCAAGTTAACTTGAACGATGAAAAGTGTTGGGTATGGTGGCTTGATTGCGTTGATAACTGTATTTTTTCCTACTGGGTTGCCTTGATCTACCTTTGGGTATATTGTAAGGTTAAAGTACTTGAGTGAGATGCTTCATGACAATGCTCCTGAATTACCCTCTAGCCCAGGAGTAGACGAGTAGCATATAGGGGTTAGTATACACTGAGATGCATGTCTATGAGATCACAATGTCTGCTTGCTACTTCAACATTCAACCAGCACTGGGGGGCAAATTATGGAACATTGACAAATTTGATTCAACTACTGGGATCACTCTAATAGTCCAGCCGCAACCGTCTCGCCACCACTCCGTATCACAACTCTCTGTCCTGGCTCAAGAGGAACCTTTGCTGCCAACTTGATGACGACTCTTGCAACACCACCGGGCTGAACAACTCTGGGCTTCTTCTTGATGATTGCTCCACTCGCCTTGTCCAGGGTCGCTGTGATGGACACAATCTGACCAGCTGAATGTAGTCGTCCTCGGTGGAGGTCCACTGGCATGGGCATGAGATGATCAAATGCCATGGCCTTCATGGTGAATGTGTCACTGCAGTTGATGGGGTCTGCTGTGTGGCAGAGCATATCGCCTACTCGGATGTGAATAGGGTCGATATTGGTTAGAGCGATGCTGACGCTTTGTCCAGCAACCGCCCAATCTTGCATGTCCGAGTCCACCATGATGGACTTGATGTATGCCTCCTCTCCACTTGGTTGCACCAGAAGAGCATCGCCCACTTGAATGGAGCCCGAGTCGATGCGTCCAGCTATCGTTGTTGTACCCAGTTGAGATCGAAACACTTCGGAGATGGACATCCGGAAAGGCTTCTTGAGGGCTCGCGTTGTTGACGGCTCCGAATCTTCGAGGGCATCGATCAAGGTAGGTCCAGTGTACCAAGATGCAGCTGTGTCTTCTGTTCGACGGACGAGGTTGTCGCCGTTGAGACCAGAAATTGGAACAAAGGTGACGTTCTTGTTCTGGAAACCGAGACCAGTCAAGAAACCGCTGACTTGTTGTGTGATCTCATCAAACCGCTCTTGTGACCATCCAACCATATCCAACTTGTTGATAGCAATTACAAGTCGTTGAACACCCAGACTCCGTAGAAGCAACACATGCTCTCGTGTTTGTCCCTTCAGTCCCCTCTCATAAGCTCCAGTGTTTGCGTCAATGACCAGGATGGCAAAGTCTGCTTGACTGGCTCCAGCAATCATGTTGGGTACAAAATCTCGGTGACCTGGAGCGTCGAGAATGGTAAAGTTTGTCTTTTCCGTCTCAAAGTGGTTGGTGGCGATATCAATGGTCACGCCGCGTTCTCGCTCTTCACTTCTCTGGTCCATGACCCATGCAAGAGCAAAAGACTGTTTGCCAGACTTTTCGGCTTGCCTTCGATACCGATCGATGGTGTGCTTTTCGACAAACTTGAGTTCCAGTAGTAGCCGGCCCATGAGTGTGCTCTTTCCAGCGTCGACGTGTCCTGAATCGTTAGAAGATTTCATTTAGGTTTAGAGGGGAAAACTTACCAACAACAACAAAACTAATACTCCTCTTGTTGACACTATTCTCAAATTCCTTGAGTACATCAAGTCCCTTACTCTTGGGTGGCGCTGCCTCAACAATCTTGAGTTCGGCAACATCCTTTTCAACCCCAGAAATGTCCTTCTCTTTTTGAGACTTCTTGGCAGCTGGAGCCTTGACCGGCTTCTTCCCCGCTGAATCGAATTAGATTAGCCCATTACTTTGTCCTTGTAAAGTTCGAACCTTTCGCCTGAGCCGCAAGCACAATCTGATCTGGACTGGGCTCGGCGAAGGCTTTGGCGTTGAAAAAGGGGGAGTGTGTGTATGGCATTGGAAAGAATTCGGGTTGTTGGGGTTTTGGCGGAGCAGATCCACAGAGTGTCTGAGCAAAGGCAGACGGACGGGCCCGAGGAGGGATGATGGGCATTTCCGCAAGAAGTTTCTTGTAAAAGTCTTCTTTGGTGGGTTCTGGCGCAGGTTGGGGCACAGGCTCAGGTTCAGGCTCCACGGGCTTTTCGATCGGAGTGATGGTAGCCGGCTTGATGATCTGACGTCGTGGTGCCTTGTTTTCTTTCTGATCGGCAATAGAGAGCGTCTTGATGCCCTTGGTCACTCTCTCGTGTTCCTTCTTCTCCTCGTTCTTTCGCTTCCTCGCAGCTGCTAGAGCTTGAAGCTTTGACATTTTTGGAGGCTCCTCTGCACCTCCTAGCAACCCGCCTCGAGGACGATCCGGCTCGATGAAGATGGTTTGGCGGTCTTGGGGTACATTGCACCATGGCATGTCGTCGAAATACCAAGAAGGGACTGGGTTGGCTCGTGGAGTGTCGGTGCCCAAGGTGTATCCATTTGACAGACGCCCGTGGTCTGCTCCAATCCTTAAGAGGTGCTGTGAAGTGTAAAAAGACGCAGACATACCTTCTGGGGCTTTCTTGGTTGGTTTTGGGGCAGGGGCGATGAATGTCTTCATCAAGTACGTGACTGACTTGTCAACGTCGTAGTAGTAATGCCACAGAGCTTCCTCGATCTGAGCCTTGGTGACCTTGTTTGCTTCGGTTCCAAGGGCTCTGCGGACTTCGGCAGTTCCATTGTCCATGGCCTGACGATCCTCAGGGCTGAGCTCATCCTCTTCTTCTTCATAGTCATCGCCGTCGAATTCGGATACTATATCGTTCGCATTGAACGTGTGGACTATGCGATGGCGAGACATTGTGTAGTCGTTCGAGCTTGGTGGGTGTTGGTGGTAGTTGTGATGGTGTTGTTGGGTGTTGTGTTGTTGTTGTTGCTTTGTTTTGGGAGGAACAAAACATTCAGGAGTCGACTATTTATGTCAACAAGAATTAGGAACTCTGAAATACAATAGAGTTCCAACGGGCAGTGCCAAATGTTGGGATGTTGAAGTTAACGTAGAATAGATGATGCCGACGAATGGCGGGGCACAGCTTACTGTAGTGGGGTTGAATGAAGTCACACCGAACGTCGAAGCCTGGCCGTGGCGGGGTGAGTACCTCCAAGTGAAAACCCCTGATCCATCGGACTTTTCATTCCCCGCGTCCGATCGGTGTGCAACGCAAGGCAACCCCAATCTTCCAAAAAATTCGGGCTCTTCAAGAAAGCGACAGAAGCTCCAGGTTGTCACCATATTCCGGGGGACTTTTTGATTTCGCCGTAATCGTCTCTTTTATAGCCGATACAGCTCCCCACGGGTGGACAACCCACAGTCAAGATGGATTCGTTGAGTGAGTCCCGCACATTTTCAAGAAACGAAACGATACGAGGGGCGAGGGGTAGCTAACGAGGGACAGATTTGGATGTGTCGAACGGTACTTGCGACCACCTTTCGCCATGGTTCCCAGCTAATAGTGATAGCGGCCGTTATGAAGGATGAGCAGGGTCGGCCCTTCATCGTCGTCAGAGAGTATGTTCGTCAGCCCGCTCGACACCGCCCGTCTAACATCTAGCAGTCAGGGGAAGAAGAAGCGCCAGTTTGGCAACGAAGCCGTCAAGTCCCACATCCTCGCCGCTCGCACCGTCGCAAACATTATCAAGACCTCTCTTGGTCCTCGTGGACTCGACAAGATCCTCATCTCGCCTGACGGAGACATTACCGTGACGAACGATGGTGCCACCATCCTACAACAGATGGAGATTACCAACCACGTTGCCAAGCTATTAGTTGAGCTGTCCAAGTCGCAGGATGATGAGATTGGTGATGGTACCACCGGTGTCGTTGTCCTCGCTGGTGCTCTTCTGGAGCAGGCCGCCGACCTGATCGACAAGGGCATCCACCCCATCCGAATCGCCGACGGTTACGACCAGGCCTGCGATATCGCTGTTGCTGAGCTTGACAAGATCTCGGATACGATTGACTTCTCGCGCGAGGAGACGGCCAACCTTGTCAAGGTTGCACGAACCAGTCTTGGAAGCAAGATTGTGTCCAAGGCTCACGACCAGTTTGCCAACATCGCTGTTGACGCCGTCCTCTCCGTTGCCGACCTCGAGCGAAAAGATGTCGATTTTGAGCTGATCAAGGTGGACGGCAAGGTTGGAGGTGCCCTCGAGGATACCCTCCTCGTCAAGGGTGTCATTATCGACAAGGACTTTTCTCACCCCCAGATGCCCTCGGAAGTGCACGACGCCAAGATTGCCATCCTTACCTGCGCCTTTGAGCCCCCCAAGCCCAAGACCAAGCATCACCTCGACATCACCAGCGTCGAAGAGTTCAAGAAGCTGCAAAACTACGAGAAGGACAAGTTTATCGAGATGATCCAGCAGATCAAGGATACAGGCGCCAACCTGGCAATCTGCCAGTGGGGTTTCGATGACGAGGCCAACCATCTCCTCCTCCAGAACGAGCTGCCCGCTGTTCGATGGGTGGGTGGACCTGAGATTGAGCTGATTGCCATTGCCACCAACGGCCGAATAGTTCCCCGATTCGAGGATCTTACCGCGGAGAAGCTGGGCACTGCTGGTGTTGTGCGAGAGATGTCTTTCGGCACAACACGAGAGAAGATGCTGATTATTGAGGAGTGTGCCAACACCCGTGCCGTGACTGTCTTTGTCCGCGGCAGCAACAAGATGGTAAGTGATGTTTATGGCTGAATCTTTCGGTATACTAACAGTGATCAGATTATCGATGAGGCCAAGCGATCTCTGCACGATGCCCTCTGCGTGGTGCGAAACCTTGTCCGCGATAACCGAGTTGTTTACGGTGGTGGTGCTGCCGAGATTGCCTGCTCTCTGGCTGTCGAGGACGAGGCTGTCAAGACTCCTGGACTTGAGCAGTACGCCATGCGTGCCTTTTCTGAGGCTCTCGACACGGTCCCCATGACCCTGGCCGAGAACAGTGGTCTCAACCCTATCGCTACTCTTGCCGAGGTCAAGAGTCAGCAGGTCAAGGCTGGCGCCGAGGGCCGTGGAAAGCTGGGAGTTGACTGCATGGGACGAGGTAACAACGACATGAAGGACGCGTTTGTCATTGACCCGTTGATTGGCAAGAAGCAGCAGCTTCAGCTGGCGACACAATTATGTCGCATGGTGTTGAAGGTCAACAACGTGATTGTGTCGGGAGCAGATGAGAACGACTTTTAGAGTAGATGAGCCATGAATGAATGCTTGTCAATCTATGATGCCATAGCAGATGATATCCATGGATAAATGAAGATGTTCTCTAAGTTGATATGTTGTCATGAGTTTGAGGTTGTGATGTACTTGAGGCTGATTAATTTCCCTTCCCAGACACGGCACGGAGCAACTTGGTTCCCATTCCAGAACTGCTTACATGGATCTGCTTCCTTCAACCTACAACTTGACTTGGCATCAACTTTAACACCTTGATTCAACTCGTAGCATTTTATGGCTCACCATTTTAAAGTCACATCTATAGTAAAGTCATGTCGGAACCCTCGGTCGGGTCCCCTGCAGCTGGCGCGTCCACGGCATTGACCAAACGAAAGCCAATGCCAAGAAAAGGACACACCAAGTCTCGAGCCGGTTGCATCTGCTGCAAGAGGCGCAAGGTCAAATGTGATGAAGTAGCTCCTCAATGCGGTCCATGTCAACGACTAGGTTTGCCTTGCGAGTATCTCGGCAAGCAGAACAGAAGCCAGTCATCCAGCGTGGCTCGGCCGTTGCGAACAACACCAGCCATGTATGATGCCAACGACATGAACTTTTTTCGACACTTTCTGTTTGAAGCGTATCCGCCTCTTCCTATTGATGGGTTTACTGTGTGGCAGCAGGCTTCCAAACTTTCGCACGAGGTATGTTGAGGACGAGACTCAAGAGCTCTACTGATACGGAGGTAGTATGAGTTTCTACTACACGCCATGCTTGGTCTTGGAGCATCACATCTTGGTCTTCTAACGCCGAATGACTACAACAAAGTTGCTTTGAAACATCGAGTCACGGCAATTAGGGAGCTCAACAGCCATCTCTCGAAACCCAACATTACAAAAGCAGGTGGTGAAGCTGCATTCGCTGCTATGCTCGTCTTGACCTTCCAGTCATCTTATATGGCTGATGGCATGGTCGACTTTCTAACCATGGTTAGAGGGTGTAAGTTGCCCTTAGTCGTGTCAACATAAGCTGATTGTTTAGGCTGGCTTGTTGGCTACGGTTCAGTGGGGGATATAGACGAGACCATCTTCAAGACTTTTGCAAGATCCAGTTACTACGAAAAGATCAAAGCACTCGCCCAGCAGGATGATACCGTACATTACCTCGATGCCCTTATTGCCAACCAGTTTTGCGCGAGTGTGAGGAGAATTGCACCCTTTTGTAAGAGTGTCCCAGAGCTGCGTTATCTCGCACACATGGAAAAGATTGCGAGCCTGGCAGCCGTAGACCCGGCAGAAAGTATGAATCCTACCCTCTACAAGACCTTGCTGACTTTTAGGTTATCGTGAACTGTCCTTCTTTTATGATGTGCTGGGGGACCTTAGTAGCAACGACTTTGCCCACTTTGTCGACCCTCAGAATCATATATCTCAACTGGTCATTATGCATACACTTGTTCTCGACTTTGTTATGAGTAAAAAGGCAGTTGATGAGTTCGGCAAGACTGGAATAGGCAGAAATGGATATGACTGTAGAAGAGCCATGTCGAAAGTGTGGATTGAACAGATTCAGGGGCGACTACCGGCTGAGTATCAAGTGTATGCAGAGTGGCCAGTTAAACTCGTCAAGAGTTTGAACTACTCGTTTGATAAAGACGCTGAAGTTTGGGAGCCGTTCCTTTTGAGTAGGGGAACGGCGACTTTGTCTGAGACGGATACTTTGTCGTTGGTAGAAGGGTAAGTCTATCCTTGTCTATTCTGACTCAAGCCAAGCTAACTCTATGTAGACACTCTGATACAGACCAAGCTTCCGTCGAATCCTCCTCCCTATTGCCTTTCTAAAGAAATATCCCATCGATGGAGTTCAAACTCCCATCGGATCACCATACTTGAACCCCTGCCAGACTACGCTCATCGCCTCTCGACGAATTCAACACTGTCCTGAGAGCCAACAGCCTTGCGACGAGCACCATCCCTTCCAAGATAGCGGCTTGGGTGGTAGATGCAAAAGATACCAATGGCACCGATCATGGGCAAGCTTTCAAAGACCCAGAATAGCCACTCGTTTCGGAACGCGTAACCGTTCATTCCTTCGGCGAATTCGCAGACCCGGTAGACGCAGCGGACCTTTTTCGTCAGTTAGCGTTCTCAGGGATTTTGCCAGATGTATAAACGACTCACCATGATCAAGGCACTGGATACATATACCGCCAACACCACCTTTTGCCAGCCGTTAGGGGCATCGTCAACAGCCATTCGATTCGCCAGGACGTGGAATCGACGGAAAACACAGAGGAAGAGGGAAAATGCAATGAGCTGGAATGCTAGGCCTCCGATGAGGACGTTTCGACCAATCTTTTCCATCTTACCCTGCCAGTTGTCGGAACTTGCGATGCCGGAGCCGCTGCCCTGGACGAGAAAGGCGACGACATCGCAAGCGACAAAGATGGGTGTGAGGCGTCGACCCGGGATCTTGAGAATTCGGTGCCGCGATGGAGGAAGTACGGCAAGGATGAGACGACTGATGAGGAGGTAGTTGCCGGCTGCGATGAAGACGGGGGCGAGCACGGTAAAGGTGAGGGTATTAACAAAGGGGCCCTAAGATGTTAGCAGAGAAGAGAGATGGATGGGTAACTCACTAGCTCGGACTGGTTCTTGGCAGAGTATGCTCGGAGGATGTAAGCGGCAACCTCGATTGCAGAGCCGATAACCACGACAATGAAGAACCAAGCTCGGTACTTGATGAGGGTGAGGTACGAGATGACAAAAAAGATGATGCTGTACACGATAGTACCGATGATGGCGAGGGCAAAGGATGGGTTATACATCCATATAGACTCTTTGTCGGCCATTTTGGTAAATTTGATGATTGAATGAAGCTGTCACGGTTGATCTGTGAAATTGAACCGATAATCTGGTATTGATCTATAACTACATCTCTCCAAGGCCATGATTCTATATACACAGTTCATTTACACAGGCCACGCATCTTGTCGGGTTGAAAGCGAGCAATCTGCCGCCAAGGCTGAGGTTATTCCCGAGCTGACACTGGAATAGAAGGCGTTGGTTGGTTAAAGTGTGGAGTTTGCGCGGCCAGAGGCTCTGAATGCGACGAATGCGAAATTACTACGCACGCAAAAGGAAGCGATGAATACGAGAGCCAATCAGGGAGAAGTAATTTAGATAGTGGTGTTTCGGGATGAGTTTATGATGGATAAGGTATGATATGCTTATGGATAAAGTGTTGATGGATAAGATGTGCTTGAGAAGAAGAGTCGTCAGGAACATTTGACATGGGCGATGCTGACGTATTCGTCATGGCTCTCACGGCAGTCACGGACACAAATCATGGCGGTGATGACATGGCCAGATCTCATTGCATGTGAAGAATCAAGATCTTTGGGCATCAAGACCCTGATTTTTACGGGTCTTTACAAGGCAAGGTCCCCGGCAGCAGAAGCACAGGGAAGGGAAGTCGGAGCCGAGGTGACGTTGCGACCTCACGCGATGAAGGCATTCACATGGACCCTTGGACCTGTTTTTATTTTTTATTTTTTTTTATCTTGTGAAGAAGCTCCCGATGGGCCGACGTGTCTGTCATCATGGGATCTAAATTCAGGGCGTGGCAAGACAGAGATGTATGTACTCGGACCCTGAAGGGACTGATGGAAACTAAGACAGTCCGGGTCAAATCAAGGGACAGCAATTGAAGCGGATGATTTTGGGGGGTCTGTTGACGTGGGGCAGGCGGCAGTGCGTGGTATCATGGTGTTGAGTTTTGTGCTGTTAAAAAACTCTTGAGACGTGGAGAAAGCAAACGTGACCTTGTTCAACGGAAGATGAGAATGGTCCCCTTCACCGTCTTCTCTCACAAAAGTCAGCTCGTGAGTTATCACTCGGCGTAACAACTCAGCAGGCAGCCTCGCCACACACACACACACGGAAACGGCCCCGTCAGCTGAAAGAGGAGACAACCATTCCATCCTCACCGACGTTTTTTTTGAAGTAACTGTGGGAAAAAATGGCTGGGGAGGAGAGGAGCATGTGAGTGAGTCAACAACGCCTTTAACCATGCGGGCGACGATGGCGTGCATGGCGAGATGCATGAGCCATCTTGGTAATGGATAAATTGGAACTGGGCGGATAAATACAAAATACTTTTAAAAAAAAATGAATTTAATTGATGAGAGATATTTGGACAAGATTATTTGATAGGGGAGAGTCAGTAGAGTGAAGATACGCATGTGTGGATAGACGGGTTCATGGGTGTTAGTAGCGGTCAGTAGAAAACTAGGACAAGGCGTCCAACTCAGCCCCGAAAATATCTATAACGGTAAGAAAGAAAAAAAAAGCCCCGAGAAAACAAATAAAATAATAATAATGACATTAAAAATAATAATAATATTACAATACACCCCCGATTAAATCTGGCATCCATCACTGCCGGGGATGCAAGCACCCGCACCGGGTTCCCGGGCCTCACCGCCCACCTACTTTTCTCTCTCTCTCTCTCTCTCTCACAAGCCAAGATGGGGCCTCTGTATCTGGCCGCCGCAGCAAGCAGCAGTGTGCATCATGCTTTAATAGCAGGGCCATTAAGGCAGAGGCCCCAGGTCATCTGCTCGTGGTATTTTTTTTTATTTTATATTCTGATGAGTTGGCAGACCAGAGATCCCACACCACCACTACAAAGAAGGGGGAGCTGTCTTGATCTTTTGTCCCTGTTTTAGATGTGTGTTTGCTTTGCCTTTATTTCTTCTTCCTGTCCTATCATCGCTTCAAAGAAAACCCATCATCCATCCCTCGGGGCGTCATCATCCCACCTACCGAGTTTTCTTTGTGTTACGAGGACGTGGCGGCCTAACCCCAACCATTTTCCCCCCATGGCTTGACAGGGCTGTCATTCATTGTTCCTATTGTCAATTCGATTAATCGATAATTTTCTTCTTCGTGGAGGTCCATCACGTTTTGATTGATGGGCTTTTCTTCTCCTGGTGCCACGACAGCGCCGCCTCGTATTGTTTGTAAGGTAGGTACCCATCTATAACGAGAGGAGGTTCCTCATTCCTTTTGATTGCATCGTGTGATTCAAAATGTGATTGCTTTCAGCCTGTTTCCAATATCTGTCTGTCTGCTTGGGCATCATCATCATCATCATCCTTTTTCAAATCCTCTCGTCATCAAGAAAACTGGTGATAGATCTCGAACATACAACACACTTTTCTACACACCCCTTGTTTGCAAACTGTCTACACTCCCGTCGATCTCTGTCAGCCACACAGCCCCGCGAGGCACACAACACCCCGTGACTCACCCCTTCCCACCCCCAAAGAACAAGGTAGGTGGCATGTTTTCTCATCTCTCATCTCTCCTCTGTGTCCTCTCCAATCACCGTCCTCAAGAGGTGACGGATCCCAGGCGGGCGGCTTCCCGGCGGCTTCGTGCATTGAGTACTGCAACTGCGCTGCAATGTAAGCCGCCGTCGCCGAGCATATACAGTACAGTCAAAGGTAGGTACAATACATAACACTGCCCTGCACGCAAACCGCGCGTAAACTCGATCGACAAAATGTGCTTGTGCTTGTGTCTTGTGGGGGGAGAAACTCTCGAGTCCGACAAAACAAATCTTTACCCCAGTCTGCCTTCGTTTGTCTCTACATGGTCCGCGTGCCCAGTTCTTGTGTCGCCAAACTTTTCTATGACAGGTTACGCATAAGCACAAGCCCTTCTTGGATTTCTTCGCAATCTGCCCCTGAAGGGGACGGACGACGCCTTTTGTTTGCTTGTTTGCTCAGATCTGGCATGATGGAAAACTATTGGTATGTGCGCCGTTGGTGTTTGAAACGGTCAGGAAACGGCGCCGCATTATTCAGAGGATGATGGATTCACAGATGTTGGTCTTGCTTTCGAATTGATAATATGAGTGATCTGTATCAACTGTAAATCATTTAACATTGCCCAAGTCGAGTAAGGAAGCTGTAATACTGGGATATTTCCTCCATACAACTCGTATCTGAACATGGCTGCGAGTTGACTAACACATCTAATTCGCCTACTGTTCAGAACAATCTCGACCACAACTCCTCCAAGATAAATTGACTCATCTACTAGTATCAAATAACTCCTGACTCAAAAAATAATTTCCAATGAGTCGAACATTCCAAAATCTCAAATTTGGCAGGCGCAATGATGCGTTGTGAGTCACTCACTACCAATTACCAGATTCGTTTGATCACGTAAGGAGCTTGGAGCTTGGGCCAGTGGGGAAGCTCGCCACTCTAGCCATCTTCAACATCACGATAAAACATCAACTTGCCTCGTCTCCATCGTCAACTCGCTCATAGGCAGAGCTTTGCATTCAATTGTCTCGACACGAAAAATCAATTCTGTTTGTACGGCGTTTGGGTTCTTTGAGTCACTTACTTCCATCACAAACACTTTCCACCATTACCGTCGACACTCCACCAACAGCCTCAGCTCTTACATCCGCCATGATCTCAACAAAGAACCAAACCTCGCCGCAGTCCCGTAAACAGGCTGTGGCTGAGGCCTCATCATCTCGAGTCGTCCCCAAGCCAGTTCCAGAGTCGCAGGCTCAGGACCCGAGGACGTATCAGATCGAGCAGCTCCGCCGGAGGTACTCACCCAAAGAGTCTACCGCCCCGGACGGCGCAACCTCGCTCGTCTTCAACATCAAACCCTCGGATCCCGACTTTCCCTTCGAGTTGGCCCATCTCGAGTGTGATGTCCGCGTCCCGCAGGCGTATCCGGATGAGATGCCGGTGTTGCATGTTAGGAATAAGGACATCCCCAGGGGTTTCGGTATCAACATTGAGAGAGGATGGGACAGGCTTGTTGAGGAGAGACCAAAGGCTACTCTTCTAGCTCACACGCGCGAGTTGGACAAGAATCTGGAAAAGTTCCTGTCTGAGCAAAAGGCCGAGACAGTCAAGCTCGTGACCTTTAGAGACACGAGACGCTTGGATGCACAAGAGGCCAAGACAGAGACAAAGCCCGAGCCCGAGCCAGTTCAGCCCGTAAAGCCTACGCCGGCACCTGCGCCTCTGCCGTATGTCCCAGAACCGTCTTACACAAAAGATGAAATCGCCGCCGCCAAGGAACGCAGGGCTCTTGAAGTCCGGCAGCTTGAGGCGCGGATGAAGCGGACACAAGAGTATCGTCGCTCACCTGATGGTATCGTCTATACTCTTCCTCTTGAGCCACAGAGGCGGTCAGAGTTGCCACCGGGGCTGCAGTCCGTCAGAAGTCTTCACTTGATTATCCCAATAATCTACCCCCTGCAGAACCTCCGCATCCAACTCAATAATGTTGAGCCCGAGGACGCAGAGCCGGTGGAGGATCTCTTCTGCGAAAAGGCGGCAGCCCAAACCCAAATGACTCTCATGAGCCATCTTAATTACCTCGCGCAAAACCTCCATAAGCTTGCCAAACAGGCACAGGCTCAAGCCCAAGCCCAGGCTCAAGCTGAGGCACAAGCTGAAGCACTCAAGGCTGAGGCAGCTAAATCGGCATCTCAAGCTCAAGACGATGCAAAGGAGGCCATTTCAAAACCAGAGACCAGCCACATTCAGGTCATCCCTCGGCCTCCCGAGTGGAGTTATGTCTATGGAGAAGACTCGGAGGAGAGCTCCGATTCTGATGATGCCGGCGACGGTGGCGTCTCTCTGGAGGAGGGGCATCCTCCCGTGCCGGGTGAAACCCCTGAGCGCGGTACCATGGTGTCGTTTCCCTCCATCGAGCTGCACAATATCGAGATCCTGCAGATTTCGATCCTGGGCATCACCGTCAAGTGTGATCGATGCAGGACGGTCAATGAAGTCTCGGGCTTAAAGCCTGATGTTGAAAAGACATCAAGCTGCAAAAAGTGCGCCACTCCATTTGCCGTCAAGTTCCGGCCTATGCTGGTTCACGAGCATTCGTCTAGGGCAGGTTTCCTTGATCTTGCCGGCTGCAAGGTGGCAGATATGCTACCAAGCACCTTTGTCCCAACTTGCGCAAGGTGCTCGACCCCCAGCTCCGGCCTCGTCTCGGTCAGAGGTTCAGCGGTAACAAACGTTTGCCGGGACTGTCACGGTCACTTCACCTTCAAGATTCCCGAAGTCAAGTTCCTCTTCATCACACCCGGCTCCCTTCCCCCACCGGCGACAGGTCCGCGCCGGAAACAAGAGAAGCTTGGCTTACACGCGGGTGATCCGTTGCCCGGCCGGGGAGCATGCCCGCACTACCGCAAGTCGTACCGATGGTTCCGCTTCTCGTGCTGCAGCCGTGTTTTCCCTTGTGATCGTTGCCACGACAAGGAGTCTGATCATATCAACGAATGGGCGAACAGAATGATCTGTGGGTGGTGTAGCCGCGAACAAAACTACTCCGTCGAGGCCTGCGGCTTCTGCGGGAGGAGTGTCATTGGAAGAAAAGGCAAGGGTTTCTGGGAGGGTGGAAGGGGAACCAGGGACCAGAGGACCATGAGTCGAAAGGACCCGAGAAAGCACAAGAGGATTGGAGGTTCTGCAAAGGATACCAAAGCATAGGTGATCTGCAACGCAACGCAACACTGAGGCTGATATCCGATGTCGCTGTCAGCTTGGCAACCTCAGCTAGGCGGGCTGGCTAATCATGTTGCCGCATGACCAGCCAGCGGTTACCAACCGCCAGCACCCACCAGTAATCAACTGTATCTGTAAGATAGTCACCGTTCCGCAATATCATGGACACACCTTTTGCAAATCTCGCGCATGTGAAACGTCAAGATACAAAGAGAGTGGGGGCCACACAGCCATTCTTGTGCTCCTTTGTTCTATTCTCGTCAACCCCTCGCTGTAGATGAAATGTGATTTGAATGCGTCGTAATGGAGTGCCACATTGTGCGACAGGGCGTTTGTGTGGTGAGTGACAGCAGTTGTGGTGATTTGTTGGAGATTGGTGTGTTGGGAGGCGGTAGTTGTGTTGGGGTCAATCAACGGGAAAGGTTGGCGAAAATAGGAAACTGATAAATTAATCATTAAATGTTGATTAATTGATTTATCGCCGTTATTATTGACGGCAAGGTGAGCCTAGTAAAGCCTCGGCTCATTGATCGCCGTCAAGATACAGCTGGTTCAAGCCCAACCCAAGTACCGTGGAAAGACGGAGGCACTCCGCAGCGTGATCTGATGCGGAGAAGACAGCGATGCTGGGTTCGTCTTGGCTCTGGGGTTTTGCGATTCGTCGCATACGAGCGCAGACTAGCTGAAGGATGAGTGACGATAAACTGGCGTGATGATTGAGCTGACCGAGGGTCATCAGGGATCAGATACGAAAGAGGAATGAGACTCGCAACAAAGCGGAACCAGGAAAGCACAGGTACACGATGAATCAAGGGATCAAGGGATTCCCAGCTACGGATCCGGCTTGACCCCGAATCTGCGTGACCCTTAAAGAGTGTTCATGCCAACACGTCCGCGCAGATTTCTTACAGCTCTCGTGCCATGGCGGAGCCGATTCCGGAATTCAAGACTCTGCACGAACATGTGTATTGACAGATGCACACATCTCCAACGTACGAGACAGAGGCCGAAGAAACGCCATGACCAGCCGTTGACATTGCCGATTGATCTATCAGGAATGGCCGCCGAGCAGGGACTTCCCGCGCGGGATGAATGATTTCGGTATGGTTGGGGGCTGAGACGTGGGATGTGGTGAGATGAGGGACGAGATACTGAGATAACAAGATTGTCAAAGCGTTGTTTCTGGAATCATGGCGCACACACTTGAAGGTTCCGTCTTGTCAAGCTGTTGGCCTCAATCATGTAACAGGGCAGACCATCTCGGGCCTCGTAGACTCGGCATCGTGCATAATGCAGGTACGGTGGTCATCAGCGGTTTATTGTCTAGCGAGGCCATCGTCAGCTCAGACTGCTGCAATTCTTGACAAACAGGTTGACCCCCTCACAGTCGCCTTGACGTGACATGGGCAGACAACGTACCTATTGAGGCCATCGCCAGGGTGAACCGAGTAATTAAACAGGCTCGAATCGACAACCAATGCCATGGCGTACCAACTTACCCCACAGCCGTCAACCATGGGCACACCTTGTCAAGCGTCACCGGACCTCTGTGGCCGTTTGAGGGTATTTCTGACAGAGTCTGAGAATCGACAGAGGGTCCATTTCCCCCGCTCGAGATGATGCCACATTTGGGCATTGTCGTCATCGGCTCCAGTGGACACTCGCGATGCTGCCGTGCAAGTATCTCGAGGCGATGCAACAATACCCGCAACTCCAGCTGCCAATGCATTGTCAGCCAAGTTTGACAGCCCAAGAGACAACGTGACGTTTGTTTAGCGCGCCTAGTTGGATGCTGAATGGTTCAAGGTGCCTTTAGGCCCTGAGGAGGCGTCTTACTGTGCGGGCGGACGCGCCACGGACCGTCACCCGCCATCACGGGACCTTGTCGGCTTCTGTGGCTGGGCGCGGATGAGATCCGGTGCCTTTTGAGTGGTGAGTCAAGGGCTCAATAAGCCTCAGACGATATCATGAAACTGGTAGATTTGATGTGTAGGAGGATACTTCGAGTCAGAGCGTTAGTGGGAGACTGGATGGTTGATTGACGCCTCTGGAAGGAACGACACCGTACCTGCCTCTGGACATTGGATCAGTAGGAACGCCTCCCGTTCGCACCTGTCTCTGTTTCACGCCCCAACTTCAGCTCCAACACCAAGTACTCTGTACAATGATTGACCTTGCATCCCCCATCTCGCATCGCAAACGTCGCACTAGAAGACTCCAAAGCCCAAGGAGGCATCCGCTCGGTCAACCTTTTGGAATCTCGATGGTGCTCCCCGCTGCCACGGCCGCCCCGGCATCCAAACACCCTCACACGTGCGCGCCATGACCCCCATTAACTCGATTCATCTGATTCCCTGGCTGCGCCAATGGTCGCCAAATGAAAGCCCAAATGCTTGACTCGAGCCAGCCCGCGGAGGGTCTTCCGGCGCCGGGGAGCCCCTGAAGTGGCTGGGTCATGGGTGTTTTCTAGAAGCCATGAAATTGCCCGCCCAGCAAGGTTGCCGTGGGTTGATGCCCAGCATTTATCGTTTAATTATTATGGTATTTTATCTTTTTTCTTTTAAGCGATGTTAACGGTGGCCTGATGAAGCCAAAACGGTGGCTGTTTTCGTACTTGACGATGGAACGAAGGGAATCAAGTTATTGTAGAGTGTTTGGGAGGTCAAGCTGATAAAATCAAGTGTCAGCTTTATCTATTGTTGTTGTCAACATGGTCCAATAACCTCAACACCAACTGTTCACCACGGTGTACGACGTGCAGAAACAAGAAAGGCGCAACCAACCACATAGCCGACCGTTTCCTGCTACCGTCAAATAATAATCAATTCAAAAATCAATCAATTCATCCCTCAGAACCCTGGCTGAATCATTACCCTGGCATTGTCAGGACCCCCAATCCTCCTTCGCCTCCCTGGTCCGATTCACAACCCAAACGTCGGACCCATGACCCCCGCTGTCGGAGCGAAACCCGACGACCGCGGGCTGTTATTGCTGCCTGGCACTTAACGAATTGGTGAATTCTCCGGGGTTCACCTGATACCGTGATTGGATCTCCTCTATCTCGTCGCTCGGTAAAGTGAGGAGCGAGGTGACATCCAGGGTTCCGACCCAGCTGTTGGGTTCGGAATGCCGGGGTTGTTGGTTCCGTATCAAGAGACGTGATTTCCTTTCTAATGAGCATGCGTGCTACAGGCCATCGGCACTTTCGATCGACACGTTGAACCTGATCCCGGCCACCCTTGGGCTCCAACAGAGGGTGTGATTTCCATGAGCTTGGGACGTCGAAGCTTGTGTTGCTGGGCTAAACCGGATACACGTCGGAGGAGTCGGCCAGCCTGTCCGAAGATACTCGTATAGTCTCCTCCTCGGGTTCAAAGTTGGCTCCGGTTGCGATATCCCTGGTTATGGAAGCTGCTCCCAGAGTCGGCCTATCGGGGTTGCAGGGAATCCAGTGGATTGCTCGACACGATCCTCTGGGTTCTTTGGAAGCTTGGGACATCTTGCAAAGAGACCTAGGATGAATGCCAGACCGGCCAATGCACTCCCTGTCGCCCAGAGATGCTTCAGCGACCTGACAACTGCCTCAGTCATTCTCTCGTGGCCAAATCCCCCCTGTTCGATGGAGACCTTGATAAGTTTCATGGCGTTGTTGGCGTGATCCGTGTCCTGGTTCATGCTCTTGAGCTCTGCCTTGAGCTGGCTGGAAAAGACGGTGATCCCTATGGCAATACCGAGGCACTGACCCATGGTTCGTAGGGCATATATCATGCTAATGGCGTGCCCAACATCCCCCTCCTCGACTGTGGCTTGAACACCGATCGACATGACTGGGATCAGCAAACCCATCGCTATCCCCAGCAACAGGATTATTATGAGGGTGGTATGAGTTGTTGTGTCCTGGTCTAGGACAGTCATGGCGCCAAGGATGGCAACGAGAAGGCCCCAACCCCCTATCATGAAGCCCTGATATTTGCCTGTCTTGTATGCAACTATTCCCACGACGGCAGCCACCGGCGCGACAGTCACAGTCGCAGGGAGGGCCCATACCCCAGTCATCAGGGGCGACTTACCTTTGACACCAAGGAAGAAGACGGCAAGATAGTACAAGACCATCCACATGATAATACCATGAATCATGGCGTTGATAAACTGCAAGATGGTTGAGCGGTTTTGAAAGAGGCTTTGCCGGAACATGGGCCTCTTTGCTACCCTCTCATATGCTCCTAGAGCTATGAAGCTGACGATCGAGACCCCAATGGGAACGAGCACTTGAGCTGATTTCCATGGGAACCGGGAACCGCCCCACGTTAACGGCAGGAGGATGGAAATCGAGGATATTGCAAAAAGAAGGATGCCCACCCAGTCGAGATGCTTGATCAGTCTCCAATTGCGTTGTTCGCTGTCGTACCCGAGCATGAAGATGCTACCAACAAAGCTACCGCCGAGGAAAGGAAGAGTGCACCAGAAGATCCACCTCTGCTATTGTTAGCATGTTGATTCTCGTGGGTTGATAAACGTACCCAGTTCGAGTCCACGTTCTCAACGAATGCGCCTCCAACAAGGGGCCCAGCAATCGTTCCCAGAGCCCATGATACGTTCTGATACGCCACCCATCGAGATCGTTCACGGATAGGGAAGAGGTCAGCCAATATCATGCCTGACAACGCTTGTGGCCCTCCAGAACCGACTCCTTGTACTGCTCGGCCTGCCAGGAGCATCAGACTGTTTCGAGCGGCGCCACAGAGTATCGTCCCCGTGATGAAGATGATAAGGGAGGCAATGTATGCTGGTCTTCGACCGATGACGTGGGCGAGTTCGGCGAAGATAGGTTGTGATATGGCTGTTGCGAGGAGGAAGACTGAGCCCATGCTCAGACTTTCGGAAAAGGAGGCATCGAGTTCTTTTGCAAGAGCCTAAGGAGGGTGAGAAGTGATTCAGACAAGACGGAAGGACTTACTGGAAGAGTGACACATATGCATGTTGCGTCGAAGGCTTGAACAAGGGCGACTGTGTTCATCACCACCAGGATTCCCACCTTCCTGAGGTTGTTGACTTGGAGAGCCCGTACGACTACTGGATCTGCTCTAGTAGAGCCATCATATTCCTTGGGTGCCATTTTTACGATGTTGACTGCAAAGAAGAAGCCTCACGAACATTTGTGGACAGTTCACAGAGTTTATACCGCACATCCACCGGGCTTCCTGCAGGACATGTTCTATGATGAATTACAAGCGAAAGCTAATTATTGGTTGAGGGCAAGCCAAAACGCCAGCTAGATCACAACAGAATGCACATCACCCGTAACGACAACCTCATCGAAGATCGTCTCAATGGAGCACTTGAGCGGTCCAGTAATATTGTGCTGCTTCTGCATGTCCAGCCTTGCATACTGGCATGTCTTTGTTGCTGTTGACTACCTGCTCTATAAATGGGCACCCGACGTGTATAAACGACTCGAACGCGAAGACATTGTGCGGAAGCTCAACCCATATCTGATCATGATCGTTCGAATGATCATTGGTCTCTTCATCTCACTACCGGCCTGTGTGCAGGCAGTACACACAACACCTTGGGGAGTTGACCAACCCCTGAGCACATCCGGCCAAGTCTGCGTTGTCTCGCAGCTTGTCGTATGGTCCAACGAGCTACCCGTTACACGGCTCTTCTCTCCCGAACTCTTTGTTCACCACCTTATGTGCCTCGGGGCCACATCGAACATTCTCCTCTCGCCGTCGGTCCATCAGATCAAGCCGCTATACATATACTTTGCCTCTCTAGTGGGCGACATTGGACCAGGGTCGGTCATGATATTAAAGACCATTGGATATCATCCACATACATCCAGGCTGATGTTTTGCGTGTCTTTGGCATCAACATCAATCCTCATCTTTTGCCGAGTTGGCTGCGCTTTCTACACCGTCACCCACGTTCTTACGGACCCCCTCAATGTTGCGGACTGGGTTTGGGTACTAGCGGTCATGCTTTTTGGCTTCTACTCGCTCTATAGCGCATTCCGCAACTTGAAATGGTTGGGTGTTATCCGTGTCCATCCTGTCCAATATCGGGTCACCTACTTCTGCCGCTTTATGGTACCTGTGGCACATACGATGCTTGGAGTTGCATGTGGTGTTACACTTCTCTCGACCTTGTTTCTCTACGGCTTATACCTCGATCGGCCTCTAAGAGCGTCAGAGATAGGCTTGATATCAATAAACGGATTGGTGGCCGCGGCAATTGGTCTGACGGGTGCTATCATCGCAGGGATAACGCTTCCCTACGGTTCATCCAGATCTAATCCGTGGGGAAGCCAGTATCTACAGTTCGGAATACTTTTGGCGGGACTTTGGGCTTACAGGATCACCAAGTTGACTGACTTGGTGGACCGAGACACAATCCTTCCGTCAATAGGGGTCAACTTGCCTCTATTCCAGGCTATTGCAAGAGTGGCACACTTCTACTCGGCCAAGGATGCTGTGGCAGCATCAGATGAAAAGCTGTTCCTTGATGAAGCCCCAGCAAAGAGGCATCTACAAATGATGTGCGAGAACATCACCATCTTTGTCGTGTCTTTAGCCCTCTTGGCCTCCAACATCTTGACCATCTCAGAGGCTGGGCGGTTGGCTGTAGCAGCTTGCGCCGTGAACCAACTACGAGTTTGCTCAAACATCGTCCCTCTCAGCTGCGAAGCCCCGCACAGGATTGCGAGGATACTGTTTTCCATAGCACGCATAGCTATGGATCATTTTTCCGTTGCCTTTCTTGTTGCGGCACGTCACATCCGATCTGAAGCCTCTTGGTCTGATGTTGCCTCCAACTATCTCCTTCTGGGTGGCACGGTAGCCGCAAGTCTTGCTTCGAAAAGTGCGGTCACGATTAGGAAGCCATGCGAGGTTGTCACGAAAGTCCGAAAGACGAGGAAATGGAATCCTGCCATCTTCATCTTTGTCTTTATGTGCATGCTTCAGGCCATGCTGGTCAAGAAGTATCTATTCTTTGAAGCAGGAGGTCGGGAGATCAGCACTGGGTTCAAGAACTTTCGGGCCATTTTGTCGGATCTCATCACTTGGGCTGGTGTGCTTCACTTGAGTTCTCTGCCTGTGGTTGTCTTGAGCGGGCTAGGTTAGAGTTCGATTGGATCCTGGGTATTCACACTGGGAATAGGGGCTTGTGTCAGTCTTGGATACGCGACAACTTCAGAGCGGGAGAGCATATCGAGATTCAAATTCCTTGTACATTACATGATGTGTGACATCAAATCTCCCAACTTTCTCACTTCTTTGCCATCTCCCGATCCTTTCATATTCTCACACATTTCAAAACCACGCCTCGCTTTTGTTCGCTTCGTCAAGCCCTGATATTGTACCATGCCATGCCATTATTCTTCCCAAGCTCAACACATGCCTTTTCCAGATTGCCTTGCCGGACTCTTGGGGAACTCGAAAGAAGAACGCGTGATTCGATTGATCACTGAGATCTGAATTGATTGCAAGCACCTCCCCTTCCTCCCCTCTTCGAAGGCGTCGAAGTATGGCTCGGAGGCCCCCAGGAGTCGGTTCTTGCACGCTTGAAACCAGGGCCCTGGGTCTGTCCGTTGCTTGCATCCAGGTCCTGCTTGAGCTGTTCAACCTGGCTGTTGAGGTTCTTCTCACGGCTCTTGGAAGCCTCGAGCTCAGACTTGGCATTAACCAGGCTCAGCTTGGTCAGTCTCTCTTGCTCCTTCGCCGTCTCCAGTGATTTCTTGAGCGCTTGATTCTGGGCCGTCGTGTCCTTGTCGTGCTTCTGAGCATTCTCAAAGTCGGTCTTCCACTTCTCCATCTGGGAGGTGAGGGTCTTTTCGTGCTGCTGGGTAGTCTCAAGGTCGGCCTTGACCTTTTGAAGCTGAGTCGTGAGGCGCTGCTCTCGCTGCTGCGAGGTCTGGAGGAGGGTGGTTTTGGCCTCGAGAAGCTGGGAGAGAAGCTCTAGCTCCCGCTGGCTCTTCACTTGGATTTCTTCCTTCGCGCCCTTGAGTTCGTCGGCGAGATCTCTCTCGCGCTGGGTTCCGAAGGGGTTCGTCATGATGGCGACAGGGGCGGGCGAGTCGCGCATGTGGTGTACACGACGGAACTCGAGGGGGAGTTTGCAATGTTTGTGCAGATGCAGAGAAAAACAACAAATACGCGTGATGAAAGATTTTGGGTGAAGGCGAGTGTGCTTGTGCTGTTTGTTATGTAAACAAAGAGCCTTAGGTAACCTTAGGGTCTATCATCCTAAGGATTTCTGAATAGCTTCGCACGCGAGGACGTGAATTACTGCCACCGATAGCGACCTATCAGGCAGCGGTTCCGTGCTTACCGGTAGCTGCATATAAAAACTAGCAGCATCAATAACAGTATTCGGCTTGTTCTCTTGCCACAACTCGCACCTATAGCCCATCTTCTCAGTCTCTCAAACCCCTTGCACCGAGCTGGAATCAGGCTCGCCAAGTTCGCCCAGGAGTCCTCTCTACGATGATCTCCAATTTGCACACTTCAAGTGACAGCCCTTCACACTGTTCCCTTTAGCTGTTCTCCCAATCCTCACCAAATCTCTGATCCGTTCTGGCACATTTTGCGACTATCGAACTCGGCAGTCCCGTCAACTTTGCAGCGTTGCTTTCATGTGTTCAGAGCTAGATGCCATATTGTTGGGACTACTATCGACGCTCCCGAAGCGTTGAGGCTCAAGTGTAGCTACCATTGTCATCAATTACGTGGCATACATATCTAGACATGATGTAATTGACACTGGCAGACTTTCAATACGGGAGTTTCAGCGCCACTTTACGGTTTATTGGTGCTAATTGAATAATCAATAATTACCTCCCGCGTTAAAACCAACTATAGCAATCGGGATTTCCAAGAAGCCCAGCAACTGAGACACGGAATAGGTTGTAATACATCGCAGATGCTTGGCAGTCAGCGAAGACGGGGTGTTCGATCTACACCCACCCTTCTCAAGACATTGCCGTGTAAGTCATCACCTCACAGCCTCCTAGTCTGACCAAGATCAACTCAAAATCTTCTTACCTAGGAACCTAGACAGTTCATCTGGATGATGCTGACGTCTGAAACTGGCATCACGTGTACATCTCCTTCCGTCAACTCCTCGGCTGCCACTCGGCCCTTCATCAACATCCATCTCATCCTTGGTTGTCAACATCACCCCCTCCCCTCTAGACGGGCCGCGGATCGATCCTTCACATGGACACACGCAGACGCCAGGGACAACGTTTCAACGCACCCTCCCCTCTCTCTTGCTTCCTGCCCTGCTCCCCAGGATCGCGGATCCGACTCTCGATTCACCCGCAGCAGTGAGATTGCCAGGTTCAGGCTTCTCCGCATCACAAGGCCCTCCTCCCTCCTCCGTCATCACATGTTGGGATGGCCCGACCGAATCTAGAAGCTGGGACTCGGCGGTCCGTCCAGTTGCGGCCCTCTGATCCGATCAGGGTCCTTTGACACACGGCGCTGTTTCTCCGTCGGGTGACCCCCAGGGCCTCTTCCCCGGACCGGGGTCCTGCTGTTCACCCAAGAACCCGCCCGTCTGGGACATTGGGGAAATCGGACGAAATTGGGGGTGGGATGTTACCCCAGGCCAAGAGAGTCCAACATTCGACAGAATATGACGTGTTAAGAAACAGCGATCAAAGAGGCTGACCACAGTTGGTCATAGCTGGGCCATAGCATGATGCCAGGTCTTATGCCACCAGCTGCAGAGTTCCCCGTGCCTGATAAACCTGGGGTAAATGGGTCGATGTCTGGGGTTGGCTGCTCGGGCAAGGGGGGCGCAGTCAAGACAAACTGGTGATGGAAACACCAACTACACGATGGTCAGTTGTCTCTGTAGGTTGGGCTGCAACTAGGCACAGATGTCCATCAGAGACGCCCGTTTAGAGACGGACTGATTGTTGCAGGCATCCACCAAAAGGGAATCGATGTCTCGTCGTTACGGCCCGGCTCACGCAACCATCCAGCATCCCTATGATGCGGTTTGATCTCATGCCAATTACATACGACCACAGCCTTTAGACAGCTCGGGATCCCGTCCGCTCTCCCATCGATAAACTGAAGAGCGCCCGAGTAGTAGTCAGGTCGGTGACGACTGGCGAATTCCGGGTGTTGTATGTTTCTTTTTGTCTTTTTACTGGTTGTTCACAACTGGACAGCATCGAGAGTTGGTTTACGCTCTAGACCTACATGAATACGGAATTCAAAGAATACCAAGCTCAGCACTAAGATAGACTCTGATCAGGAGCTGGTTGGCTGGCCCGTCCTCAACTACCGAACGTGAAGATGAGGACCCGGCAAGCCCGCACGGAAAAGGCAACAGCAGAAAGTCATTTGTTCGTGTCTGCGGGGAAGTCTTCCACGTGGCGCTCAAAGGACGGTACCTGAGATACCGCGAGAGTCATGAAAAGCGACATTGCTCGTGGTTCAGCGCTAATATAGAGAGTTTTGGACAAGGTTCCCCGAACGAGTTGCCGTCGGCCATCTCGCCGGGGGGCCAGAATAGGCAGGTTTTGACGCAACCACCAAGCTTGAAGCGGACGAAGGAGATTCAAAGGAAATGACCATGGTCATCAGCCACAACACAACCAGTTTCGCCTGAGTCGTCGTTTGTCGAGTTGAAGCTCTCCAGTCGGTAATGCCGCTCGGGAGGCGGGAGGCGGGAGGCTGTCGGGAGGCATTGCACTCAGTATCCGCAATGGATGTCCACAGAGGCGCCGAACATTACAATTGCTTCCCGGACCGACAGCCTTTGCCTCCTCGTGGTACCCCCGAGACACAGGCCTCCCGAGAGCCCTACCACGGTCGCAGCCACGCGGATTTCACGTGTTGGAACGTTGAGAGAAGGAGGCCAACAAACAAAGCATAGCGCGAAACCGTGGGCAAAAGACTCGGCTCCAATCAACACCGAGCATGTCGCATACAAAACTGGACGCCGTGGGACTCGGTACGCAATTGAACCGACACGGACCGACAAGGAATTAGGAATGGGCCAGGGTCTTCAAGGCCAAGCCAAGCGAGAGGGGCCGAGCAGGTCCGCAGAGTGGCCGATTGATGTGAGGTGAGTGATTGTTATCAGCGGAGACGTGGTGGACGTTGGAATGGATCTGATCTGGGTCAGCGGGGTTGTCTACATGTCGCGGGCTTAATCTGTCTGGATTCTTCCAGGGCCAGCGGGTCTTGATGAATAACAGTTTTGCTGCCCAACGGCGGTTTCTTCTTGGAAGAATTTGAGTTTGCAAGGCTGATTGATTTGATTGCAGGGGAGCGAGGCTCTTGATGGAGGTGACAAGTGATTCTCCACAGGCCCAACACCCATGACGAGATTGGTTGTTGGGTTGAGATAAAACATTTAATGATTTATCTCTCGGAAATATTTTTAATTTCCTCACCAGGAAGTACCGCACGGCGACGGCTCGACCGAAAGTGGCATCCATCTCCTCATAGCGGACCGACAAGGGCAACCAGAAAAAAATATCGCGCTTTCTTTTTACTCTGATGGTTTGTTATCTAGCTTCGAGTTTCCCCCTCAACGAAACAACAAAAACAATTACGTACCGTATTTGACGCACCACGCGTGATCATCAAGAATTTGACAAGTGTGTGTGTTGTGTGAGAGTATGGGCTGCCCCACGTGCGGGAGAAGACTTCTAGAAGGTTAGTATCTGGCGTGTGGTGATTGGCTCAGTTGGAGATGCACACCACCAGCGAGAGATTTTGGTGTGTGCCCCCAACTCTGAACAGAAAGAGATCAGCTGCACAGAGTACCTTGTACCTACCTACGTCGCTCCGACAGCGGCGGGCGGAGAAGAACTCACTCAACTGAGTCGAGAATGGGGGTGGTGACTATTTTTCGCCGTATCAATAATCACAACACTAGAGGCAACAAGACGGAAAAGAAACGACACGAGAACAGCCATAACCGCAACACCACAAGACAGTCTCGTCATGTAGTCAGTCGAAACAACGCATCGCATTTCCGCCCGCAAAATCCCAGAGCGCGTCTTCTCATTGCACGCTCAATCCAGCCGCGTGATGCGCTCTCCCCTTGCGCTGGCTTGCGTGCTCTGCGCTGCGGATCCGGGGATTGGCGACGAAATTGGAAATTCCGGGGGTGGTGGCTGTTGCGCGCGCGAGACACACACACACAAGAGTAAAAACCCCGGATTATGACGTAGCCCCCTCAACACTTCAACCCCGGATCTCGATGTCGAGTGTGCTCGATTGACGGTTCAAAGGCGATTCATGGATATCAAGAGACAATCACGATTAACTAGTAAGGGGATATGACGATTGACAGGCAACCTTGCAGGCCGTTGTGACGTTGACTTTTTTCGATCAACTGCCGGATCCAGCGTGTATGAAGGCATCTCGTGGCCTATTTCTTTCACACCAAAATCAATGTCGACGAGGTGATGCCTATTCAGGTAACTGTCAATTCTCTCGATACAACCTTGGAACCGTTTGGACGACGGTGTATCCTGACGTTACGGTGGCAGACGTCAAATTGACAGCTAACGAAAAGCAAGCCACGGAACATGGGGGAACCTTGAATCGCAACAATCCTCGGCATGATTCCAGATGCTCGCGGCGGCATCTTTCCGTTAATTAACCCGTACAGCAACATCGCGTCGTCATCGTCGTCAGCAAACGAGAAGAAAAAAAAGAGGCTTTTGCTCCGGACCATCTTCGTCTTCCTGTTTCCGTAGCTCCGTAACTTGCTCGTAGTCTCTTTCTTTCCCCGTGGGCGCGGTTCCGCTAGGCGGTCTTGAACCCCAGCATTTCAACCCCGGCCGGGGGACGGTTCCGGTAGCTTCAGAGCTTATTCAAATGCGAACATGGGAACAAAAAACCAGGTTTTTTGTAATATTTTAATTTATCTTGATTTAATTAATTCGATTTTTTTTTTTAACATCCAGGGACGGAATGCCAGACGCGCGGGAATGGAAAATGGGACCTTGAGTCTAAACGCGCGACTCATGCAGGCAGATGTCATAGTTAAGGCCACGAGGAAATTCCTCAGGGCCAAAGCTTCTTTTGCCTGGGCTGAAAAAGGTTGATCAGGTCACAAGGCCCGCCAGCCTCGCGGCCACCCTCTGATGTCAGCTATGCTGGCGGCTCTAGATCTGTCTCCATTCCGTCGATGCCCCCAAGGGGACGAGTGACTTGGGGCCTGTAGATCTCTAAAGGTCTTTGGGGGTTTGAATGCATCACTGGTTTCATAGACTACACCAAACGTAAATATTGTTTTGTCAGTACTGTACCCGTGCTCAGGGACCAGGTGTCATGAATGAAGCGGTGAAAGAAGGACGGTTGCACCACATGGATGTTTGTAGATATCGCGCAGACGTCAAAGACGGTCAAGGCATTTTCTTGGGAGGGGGGATGTGTATGCATTGCCGCAGCTACCATGGGGAAAAAAGAATACGCAGTAGTTAAGACCCTGGTTGCATTTCGTTGGTCTTCTTCTCGGAGACCTTTTCTTTCTGCACACACCTCCTCCTCCTCCTCCGGAAATCTCAAGCCCATGGATGAGCCAGCGCAGGTCTGCGGCCATTAACCCCAGATTTCCGAAAGCGGGCGGACCCCGAACCTCGGTGTTCTACAGGCGGAGACGCGGAGAATAGTCCGGAGGCCCCACTCCGCCGACAGGTGTGAACCGGGCAAGTTCCGACATGACCCGAGGTAGACATGTATATCCGTACCTTTTTTCTGATGAGTTGACAAGTGCATGAGAATGAATAAGCTTGTGTAGGGATTCGGGGACCGGACCGTTGAGCGATAGAAGCCAAGGGACGAGCGGACAGTGACGGAGGTATTATTGTCCACCGCCGGGTGGGCGTCACGTCACGTAATAGTTGAGAGTCGGTCAAGTTTGGGGATTCGGAAAGTCTAGGCTTTGAAGGGTCTTGCATATTTTCGAGAACTCATGACATTTCAGAATTTCAACAGCTCTCATGGGGTTCTGGTTCCACACTCAGAGAAGAGGCAAATCAAAAGGGGAGAGCAGTTGGGATGCAAATGCAGGGACCTTTCTCCCGAAAAGCCCGATCGGTAATTGCGCGCGTGTGATTTGGGAGACTTGGTTTATTCCCGAATTACCTCTCGACTTTCTCACCCCAAGAAACTCCATCAATTAATGCCTCCTGTGGGTTCTCTTCTTCTGCCTTAGTAAGAATCTCCATGCCGGTAAAAAAAGACTTTCTTTCACCGCCCGCATGCCGAACATGTCCCTCAATTTAGCCGACAGTGCTGCTGCTGCCTCCCGTCTTTTTACCCGCTAGCCGCACGAAGAAGAGGTTCTCTGAGTCAGAAGGAGAGAAAAAAAAACGCCACAAAAAAGAAGAAGCAATGACCCAAGCCACAAGGGAAAACACACACACACACCCCCTCTTAGCGTCGTTTTCTCGATCCGAACCATACCAGGGAAAATAAAAAGCAAAACCGAGGGGAGGAGCTTCGGCAGGGCAAAGGAAAAAGGAAAGCTTGTGGCTTTGCCTCCCCCTCCTCTCAAAATGACGCCTTGTGACCTGTGGTTTTTATTTTGCCTCAGCGGAGAACAAGCTCACGCGGATGTTAATGAGGGGGAGCGATTATCAGTAAATGGAGACCCATGTTTTCCACAAAAGAGGAGAAGATAGATACTCAAGAGTCAAAGCTTCTGGGTATCTGCAAAAAAAATGATAAAATAATTAAAATGTGATTTCTGAGAGGCGCAGTTGACGCTCTCAATTCTATAGGATACAACATGGGCTACATTGCAAGGTCTGAGCTCAGGCACACAGCACACACACACACCGACCTCAGGATGACTTCCCCGGAAAATCCAGAACGGGAGAGGCGTCGTTGTCTCTTTCTGCCTTCATCCGTACCCACACCCAGTCAAGTTAAGTTTCGCAAAATGTGATGTGCACAATCAGGAGTGCATAAAAAAAAAAGGCACGGCAAAGAAGAAAAAAATATGACACGGCACAAGACTTCAGCTCAATGGGTTCAATGTCTTTCAAATTTGACCGTAAACCAGAATTGAAAGCCGTGGCTAAAAGTTCGGCCCCAAAAAGTGAAGAACAAGGGGTGTGTGTGTTGTTTTCCGCCTTTGTGTGACATGAAAAAAATCTACCACCCCCTCGTGCTCACTGCGGCTCCGCAATCTTGGGGTCAGAGTTTCTCTCTCATCGTCCACACAAAATTCCCATCTTTTCAAAGACCCAGTGAAAGGCGCCGCAATGGTCAAGATTAGTTCCGAGTCTGGGCTTGGGAGGAGCTCATTGAATGGGCTCAATTGAGGATTGTCCCCCTCATTGAGGAAAAAAAAAATTCAATTTCTTCAGCTTGGATACGAGAATGACACGTTGAGGTTGCCTTTGAAAAGAATCATCGTACATTGAATTCATATGCTAATGTAGAAAAAGACCACCATCATATGCCAAATTTCATCAATGAATGCTCACACTCGTGGCTTTGCCTGCAACCCCAAAGCCATTCATCACCCCCCGTTAATTAACCCGGACAGACCCCAGCAAATTCCCAATCCCAGGTCCCGGGGAAAGAAACGGGAAAAAAAAAGAAAGCAATAAATCCTAGGCAAGAAAAAAAAAGGACACACACCCTCTTCCCGCAGACACGGAAGTTTTTTCTTAAGATCAAGGGGGAGAAAACACTCACACACACGCACGCAAGTTTTTAGCGTTACCGGTGGTTGGGCTCGGGTTTCATAACCGAGGGGAACCTAGACAAGAACCGAAAGAAAGTCCTGTCTTTCAGCTCCAGTCTAGCATCGCCGTCAGCTTTTGGTGCTGTTGCTTGCGCTGCGCACGGAGTTCTTGTTCGGGATAGCAGACTCTGGGCCGAGTCTGAAAGGGCTTTAGTCAAAGTCCAATTCTCAATCCCCAACAAAGATTAAGGATGGATTGCGTGCGTGCAGTGCGTGTTTATTGTTGTTGACCGCTTGTGAAAAGATGGGAGGAGGTAGCAATTGCATGGGATCTCACTCTCATTTCCATCACCTTTTTTTTTTTTTTTTTTTTCGTTGTTCCCCTTCTGGCATGTGCTTCCAAGTCACGGGCTCAGCAAGGCCTGCGCTCTGCCACACCACCCACCCACTCGGCCCTAAAGCCCCAAGAACTGTGGCCCTCCCTGTTGGTTCACGGTCATTTTCAGCTCCCCAAACACACTCTCTCTAATCAACAACAAGAAATGACCCAGATGCACGTCATCCATCACTTCGTGTTCTGTCCAGGTACCAGAACCTCTCAGGAACCTTTCTACACCTTGCGACTCCTCACAACTTGGCATTCCAATCATGACACTAGACTTGAACGTCACCAGCTGGTACTTTGAAAGTAATTCAATGTGTGAAATTTTTATCATGTTTTTAAACAGAAGCTCTTTTTCATAGACAATTCGCCCTTTTTTACGAGTTTTTTTGACTACTCGTTTTTTGTTTTCTTTTTGCCTCGCCATGGATCAACTCTCATCCTTGGCCAAGGCCTCACGGGACCTCTCTCCCTTCCCTTCCACCTCCACTTTTGTTTTCGCCTCGCCTCGTCTCGTCTCGCGCTCGTCTGAGAAAAAAACAATGACTGTACTGTGACTGTATTCGTGGCCCATGCTCCCGTCCAAACTCAGGTACCGTGCCTCCTCGCGTAGGTAGTAATAGTCGTAATAATGGTGGTGTCCTCAGGTTGCCCTTGTCCGTCCCGTCTTTCCATGCCGAAACTAGAGTACACACACGCCCTGACCTGAGCTGAGCCTGATGATTGATTGATTGATTCATCAAATCAATTGAATGAATGCCCCGAAAAGACCCAAATCCCGCGCGAAATCCGGGCCAATCCAGGCCGTGACAAACAAAGAAGCGAGTCCATGGTATCATAACGTTATCAACAACGCCGCCAGCCATGAGTGCAGAAAAGAACAGAAAAACAATGGAAGATCAACACAAATTTTGACTCAAGACTCTCGAGTCCGCTAAATGTCCTTTCCTTTCCTTGTAAAAGCAATCAATGCGTGCTGCCAATTGCAGCAAAAACAAACGCTCAATGATGATATGATGTGATGTGATGCCTCTCGTGCGCCGCCCAATGTACATGATTGATTGATGGCAATCCTGCCAGATGATGCATGCTCCATGCATCCGATATTCGTTGCAGTAGTGGGGTATAGCTGTTTGTTGGTATGCGTGATATGGGTATCGAATCATTTACCACCCCTTGGAGTGGTATCCGTCGCTGGCCTCCTTGGAAAAGTATTGGTTCCAGCTGCTCGCGTTCACGTCCTCGCTCTTCTTCATGCAGGGCTTCTCAGGGTACTGCTTGAGGTTGGCCACATCGTGTGATGTGTGCCTTCGCTTGAGCACCGCGTTGGCCGTCGACGACTTTTGTTGTCGCTCCCAGAGGAGATGACGGCGCAGAGACTCGGTCAGTTCAGTGGCAAGCATGTTGCGGCGTGTTGTCCGAGGCGACAGGGCAGCCTGAGCCTGAACGTGGCTGGGTCCAACCATGATGGGCTGTGCATTAGATCGTGGCACCTCATGGATGGGCTTGAGACCGGGTCCGCGCATGCCCTTCATCATAAGAGGGGCCTCGTCAGAGTCGTTAGGCGAGGCACCCAGTGAAGGTCCATGGGCCATGCGAGATCGGGGAATGGCAGATGTGGATTGCGACGCGTGGTTGCCCAGAGTGCGTGCGCGATCGTTCTGAGCGAGCATGAGAGTGATAAGAGACCGGCGTGATGTCAAGTTGGGCTTGGAGTCAACTCGCTGGAAGAACTTGTCATCCATGCTAGACTTGTTGCTCTCCTCCATAGAGTCCTCCCAGTCCGACGAGTCCTCGTCATCATCGATGGCGCTCTCGTCAATGTAGTCAGTGTCTGAATCCACGGCGGCCTCGTCGTCAATGGTTCGGGTCATGACATTATTACTGAAAGAGGTCTGCTTCTTGCGGGGTGACAGCAGAGAGCTGGGTCGCGACGAAGCCAGTGCGCTCTTGAGAGAGCCGTCCTCTTCAGATGAGCCTCCAATCTGGAACATGGGCTTCTTGATGATGGGAATGACGGGCTTTCCGTTGGGCAGGCTCTGGTCCTGCTCACTGGATGAACAAGAGCCACCGAGCGCAAACCGCGCGGGCTTCTTAGACTGCACAGGCTTGGCGGCAGGCGACGAGGTGGGCTCGGGGATCGCGTCTGATGAGGACTGGGCGGTGATGGCAATGGTTCGGGGAATCGGCATCTGGGAAGGCGAGAAGCCACGGACGACGGTGGTACGGGAAAGGCTCTGGGGTGATGATTGGGCTGAGGCCTCGGACACCTCAGTAGTCGACTTGGCAGGTGACTGCGACTCGGTCGTGGTAGATCCAGAGCGCTCAAAGGGTGGGGGCGCGGGTAGTAAGTCTTTTGAGACGGGGGCGATCTGAGGAGGAGCAGAGAGAGGACCCTTGTCCTTGACGATGGACACAATCAGCTTCTCAAAGTCATCAGAGCTGATGTGACGCTCGCGCTTGCTCCTTGTGCTAGTGCACGAGTCCTGTCTTCGTACTCGGGGGCGAGCGATCTCGAGAGGTGCAGACACAGAAGTAAAGTCGACGGCCTCCTCATCTACGAGAGACTCGACGCTGCCAGAGAGTTGGGGAAGATCGTGTATCCGTGTCTCGGAGGGAATGTTCTGGGGAAGGGTCTGTGTGTTCTTTTCCTCGTTATCGACAACAAATGTTTCTCGCTGCCATAGACGCCAGCTAAGGTTCTCGAGTCTTCGGCCTTGCTCAACGGAATCTGCGCATCGAGAAAAGACTGACTTGTCAGCATTCACCGGTGAACCACGTCTTGGGTGTGACTTACCAGTCCACATGCTGTAGAGGTTGGCGGGATTGCCAGTGTCGACCTTGTGAATGACGTTTGCATCCACAGTCAAGACGTGTGTATCCAGTCGATAGGGCATGATGGGCATAACCTGTCGATTACTCGACGGGGTGATGCTGGGTGTCGGTGTAGTAGATGTCGGGATAGAGTCGAAGTGCAATCGAATGCAGTTGAGAGAATTCGCAGAGTTCGTCGGTGGTAGTAATCGTGACTGAGACCGACAATGCGCCAGAGTGTTGGTGAAGTTGGTGTTCGGCGGTGTTGAAGTCGCGTTCGGCGAGGTCAATGCTGCTGGTGGCGGTAGGAAGAGTTGTCGGGAAGGATGCTGGGGTTCATGGGGATCCTCGAGTAGACATGCAGAGTCGATTGCTGTCTGGTGCAGGATCGTCAACTTTACAACTCAAGTTCAGTACAGCGTAGTTTGGTGTATGTGTATGTGGAGGAGGACGACAGAGTCCGGGGGGGATCAAACATAGATATTCTTGTTTGGGTTGTGTGCGAACTTGGGAAGCAAGACGGATGGGGGAAGGGAGTCGCGGTGTGTGCTTTGTGTAAATGGAGCGCACGAGGTCCGGGGGGGTGTGGGAGGTGGGAGCCACAGGGGGTCAAGGTACGTACCGCACGGGGTGTGCGACAGGAAGAGAGGGTGGGCCACGGCCACGGCTCAGGTTGAAGTCTCTCAGTACAAGTCGGAGGTACCGCGGCGGAGGAACTTCTAGGTGCCTTGAGGAAAAATCTACTGGGCAGGTGCCAGTGGGCGCTGGAGTGCGCTGGAAGAGGAGGAGCGAGTCGAGTGGGGTGGGGGTCCGTAGAATAAGAAAAGAGGAGTGTGGGCAGTCGGATTGAGGCGGTAGCAGGTGCAGTGCAGCGCAGCGCAGTGGGGGGTGAGGTGGCGGAACAGGCGTCGCTCATCCGTACCTCTCCTCTGGCTCAGAGTCTCCAAGGCCAGGACGCCCTTCTGAGCCAGCCAGCCAGAAGACCCGCGATTTCCAGGGAGAGCGAGGGCCTGTGCCGGCGACACAGCGCACAAGGACAGGGCTTCTGCCAGGGGGAGAGCACGGAGCACAGCGAGCACAGCACGCACGGGTGGAGGTGGCAGAGAGGGGGAGGCGAAAAGTCAGCCTGCTGACCAGTTCCACGGGGCCTTGCCTGAAGAGGCACTTGTTCCTCTCCTCGTGCTCAAGCGGCCCCAATGTGGAGCTCAAACGGGTTTAGATGGTCAAGAATCCGCTAAGCTTTAAAGGGCTGCTTCAGAGTTGCCTTTTCGGGTAGCAACCTTGAAGCCCTGGGTGGCTGCATGCCCTTTTTAGCGTCCGTTTTCACTCCCGAGACCGCATCCGTCCTCCGTCACCCGAAAGCGGCAACCGTTCTGTTCTTCCCTCCCTCTCGGAGTTCCCTTGAACTGCCATGCACTCTTCCCGATGGAGCTGCGCTATGGAAGATGCCGATGCGTTCCTCTGGTCCGTTTGGAATCTCGAACGTGGACGTGGCCGCTGGCTAGTCACGAGGCTACTCGCCAGCCCAATTCCCCTCAAACGGTTCCGTCGTGAGCAGAGCACATCCCTGACCGTCAGAGCCTCGAACGTCGCGCGAATCGGGCAGCTGAGCCCAGATGCTCCCAGAACTGAGGGCGACCCTGAATTTACCAGGGCAAGGCCACGCCAAAAGACCCCCACACACCTACCGGGACTCTTGTCCAGAGTTCCCCGAGGCTGGGCTCGCGGATGAGTGGCCCGCTGGCCGCTCGCTACAGTACCTCAGCACCTACTCATCAGAGACCGGTCTGAGGCCCCATCGCGAGTCACGTTGGTCACCACGCATTCTGGGGCAATCTCGCCTCGCCTTGTTCTGGCCCGCGACGACCAACCCTCGTGATATTGACGCGCGGATGTTATACCGATGGAGCAATAAGTAAAAAAAGACTAGAGGATGACTTGCGGAGTTGGGATGGCACATGAGATACCCCTATGAGCCAGAGAAGGACCCTGAGTCTGAGTCTGAATGGCATTGGACTCTATCCGCCTTTGTCTCGTCACTTCTCAGTCTTTCTCACAACTTCAATTGGCCCGCTCTAGGCCAGGCTCCCGCCGGTACTGGCGAATTGATGCAACAATCAAAGGGAAGCCCGGGATTGGAAATGTGACGTTGATTCTCGACCAAGCAGCAGCCCTGGAGGAGCAAAGGTCCAAGAGGATCCATTGACTCCAATCCCAATCCAATGGCCCTGACCGACCCGCCAGGTGACCCCGTGATGGTGACGAGCCCCAGGTTTCGCCGTCCGTCATCCGCAGCACACTGCACCTCGCCTCCGCAACCTGCCACGGGCCTTCCAGTGACCTCTCCTAGATTACGCCGGCGACTCGACACGACAATGGAAGCACAGGCGGGTGATGACTGATGACGGCGTCGCTGCGCCTGACCCCGGAACTTCTCCCGATGGGACCGAGTCGAGTGTCGAGTGTCAAGAAGGATGCGGTTGAGCTGTAACCATCCGTTCGTCCTCCAGTCAGGCAGACGTCGCCTCCTGTCTGCCGCGCTGAGACGCCCGAGATCATGGGATGTCATGATCACGGATGTATACCGAGCACATCAGACCAGAAGCCGCTGTGTTGCGGAATTCCAATGATTTTCCGAGCCTTGGGTGACGGACGGTGCCTTGCCTGGGGTAGGTCACCTGGAAACTCTACGCCACTGTCAACGGCTTGATAGTAAAATCAAGAAGGAAGCCTTGACGCCTGGCAGGCCTGAGGCCCAGTGAGGCCTCTGTCGTCATGTTCAGGGGCGCTTCTCCCAGGGTCCTGGCGGCTCAGCGCTTCAGGGCTGGGTCAGCAGACGCGCTCTACCGTCACATCAGCCATGCCATCCATCCCATCTCACGACGCTTGCCAGCGCATAAAACTGTCTCTCCAGCCGCATGACTGATTCACCTTTGGGCCTTTTTTTCCTTTTCTTTGCCCGGGCTGCAAGGTAAGTCGTGACCCCGGGGTCGTACGGTTGCGCAGCGATCCTCGCTGCTTGTCTCGGCGCCGCTGCTCGACCATCAAGTTTCCTCAGTGACTCGTCAGTTTTCAATGCGCCGACGCGCTGGGTAGCCTTGGGCATTTGCATCATTGCCTTGCCTTGCTTTGCTCCAGCTCTACCGCTGGCGGGACGCTATGAGCTTCCCCGGCGCCACGATCGCGCGCTAGCCGTTGCCTTGGATCGTTTCTGTTGTTTGCTGCATGTTTTTTCATGTTTTTTGCTTGTCAAAAACTGGTTCAGTCTGAGGCCCGCGACATTGAGGCTTGCGACATGCTGCGAGGCGGGTGGCGTGTCTTGACAGTTATACGGTGAAATGAGCTATCCATGGCATGGCTCGTCAATGATGAATTGGCCCCTGGCTAGTCCAGAACTCGCTACCAGCCAAGGGCGCATCTCGATCATCTTTCCCGCTGGGTGGTCTTAATAATCGCCCTGCATCGTGAGATCTCGCTGCTACCACTACCGTTGTTCTCTCCCTTGAGCCCCACGAACTGCTGCATGCCAACGACGGCAGACCGGGATGAGATTTGGATGTTGACCCGGGCCATGTCGGCAGTTGACTCAAGAGTTGAGCTTTCACTTCAACATTCGAGTCTGCGAGACGACAACTACATAAGCTGATCAACCCCTGAGCAATAATCATGCCCGAGGTAATGCGCACATCTATCCTCATGCCCGGCTTGGCCAGTCAGCGACTGAGGCATTGACGTCTCGGCAGACGTCTGTCCCACTGCCCAATGCCCTGGCCGGCTTGTCTACATCCAGTACCTCCGGAACGTGGGTTCTTGTTGAGCCGGTGCGGTGGGCAGAGTGAGTTTTCCGGATGAGGTATTATTGTCAACAACATGGCAGCTTCACTTGTGCGATACCTAGCGAAGAGGGAGGGGCAGAGAGAGGGTAGGGCAAGATAAAACCACCGAGACTAGAACGTCTAGAGAAAAGCACAGCACAAAACAAAGGTGAGGTGAGTTGTGCTAATAATTGACCTTACGAATCGTAACATATCCCACCAGAAGAGCTCACCTTGGTGCCAACACTTGTCCCCCGCGCGGGCCGATAAGCGATAAGAGCTCTTTTTCCCCTCTTTTATTGGGTCCGTTGGACCTCTCACACCTCTCGTCTCGGTCAGTCGGGCGGTGTCTTGCTTGCTTGGCTGTCGCTCCCTTGCCCTCGCTCCTGACCTGCGTCACCACGACAAGGTTGGCTTTGGCTCGTGAAGCTGGCGCCATAATAATTTCCCCCCCTTCACGGAATCTGGTGAGACGACATCGTCCGTTGAGTTTGCTGGCTGTGCTCTGCTGGTGCTCTGTTCTCTTCTCCTATTTTACTATTTACATGTAAGCTTCACGCACTTTCCGGATCATGTACTATTACTGAATGTCTTCTTTTTCTTATCTGCAGATCTTCGCCTGGCCCCTCCATTCTCTAACTGGGCCCATATTCGACATCCTCAACAAGCTCTGGCAAAGCATTCCAATACCCTATTATCTTTTGACCGACCGACCGATACCTGCCTCGTCCTTCAACGTCCTTTCCGCCATCGCCGAATCCAAAATGGCTCCTAAAAAGAAGATTGCTGTCATGACCTCGGGAGGTGACTCTCCCGGTATGAACGCTGCCGTCCGCGCCGTAGTGCGCATGACGCTTCACATGAACTGCGATGCCTACTGTGTCTATGAGGGATACGAAGGCTTGGTGCAGGGCGGCGACTTTATCAAGCAGATGCAGTGGGACGACGTTCGAGGCTGGCTCTCTGAGGGTGGTACTCTGATCGGTACTGCCCGGTGTATGGCTTTCTACGAACGTCCCGGTCGTTTGACGGCCGCCAAGAACATGGTTCTCGCTGGCATTGACGCTCTGATCATCTGCGGAGGTGACGGCTCCCTAACTGGTGCCGACAAGTTCCGCGCTGAGTGGCCTTCTCTGCTGGAGGAGCTTGTCCAGGATGGCCAATTGACAACCAGCCAAGTCGAGCCTTACCAGCACCTCAACATTGTTGGTCTTGTCGGATCCATCGACAATGATCTTACTGGAACTGATGCCACAATTGGCTGTTATTCGGCTCTCGCACGCATTTGCGAGATGGTTGACTACATCGAGGCCACTGCTTCTTCGCATTCGCGCGCCTTTGTTATCGAGGTCATGGGACGGCATTGCGGCTGGCTGGCCCTCATGGGCGGTGTCGCAACTGGTGCCGACTTTGTCTTTATTCCCGAGAGACCTAGGGAGCATGACTGGCAGGAAGATATGAAGGTGGTGGTTCAAAGGGTGAGTGCCTGACTGACATCATATGATATCCATGATGATGGCGCTAACGACTTACAGCACCGGAGCCTCGGAAAGCGCAAGACCATTGTCATTGTTGCCGAGGGTGCTCGCGACAAGGACGGTACCAAAATCACTGCCGAGGAAATCAAGGACCTTCTTGCCGACAAGAGCGAGGGTGGTCTTGCTCTCGATACTCGTATCACCACTCTTGGTCATGTCCAGCGAGGTGGAACGGCTGTCGCCTATGATCGAATGTTGGCTACCCTACAGGGTGTCGAGGCCGTCAAGGCGGTTCTCGATGCGACCCCCGAGACCGAGACGCCCTTCATCGCTATCAACGAAAACAAGATCGTCCGCAAGCCTTTGATGAAGGCTGTTGCTGAGACCAAGGAACTTGCCAAGGCTGTCGACGCCAAGGACTTTGAGAAGGCCATGTCTCTTCGAGATGCCGAGTTCTATGATCAGTGGAACTCTTATATGCTGACCACCAATGTTATGGTGGACGACCAGAAGCTGCCTGAGAAGGACGTAAGTTTAATAATTCCTTTGCGAAATCCATGCTGACAGATTAGCGCATGAGAATTGGCTTCATCAACGTCGGTGCCCCTGCTGGTGGCATGAACGCTGCCGTGCGTGCCGCTGTGGCATACTGTATCTCCCGAGGCCATGAGCCCATGGCCATTCACAACGGTTTCGCCGGCTTTTCCAGGCATCACGGTGACAAGCCCTTTGGATCCATCCGTCCCTTTGACTGGCTCGAGGTTGACGGCTGGGCCAGCAAGGGTGGTTCTGAGATTGGCACGAACCGAGAGCTTCCCAATGAGTCTGGCATGGAGTTGATTGCCAACCTAATCGAGGACTACCACTTTGATGCTCTGTTCATTGTCGGCGGTTTTGAGGCCTTCCACTCCATCTCTCAGATGCGCAAGGCCAGAGACCAGTACCCCTCGCTCTGCATCCCCATGTGTCTGCTTCCCGCTACCATCTCCAACAACGTTCCTGGAACTGAGTACTCGCTTGGCTCAGACACCTGTCTCAATGAGCTCGTCAACTACTGCGACAAGATCAAGCAGTCAGCTTCTGCCACTCGTCGCCGTGTGTTTGTCATCGAGACTCAGGGAGGTCGCTCCGGTTACATTGCTACCCTGAGTGGCCTGGATGTTGGTGCTTCCGCGGTTTACATCCCCGAAGAGGGCGTCAGTCTCGAGATGCTCAACTCGGATGTCAACCACCTCAAGGAAGTGTTCAAGAAGGACAAGGGCCAGTCCCGCGCCGGGCGTCTGATCCTGGTTAACGAGAAGGCTAGCAAGGTCTACAACGCCAAGCTCATTGCAGACATTATCCGTGAGGAGGCTCACGACCGATTCGAGAGCCGAGAGAGCATCCCTGGTCACGTCCAGCAGGGTGGTGTTCCCTCGCCCATGGACCGTTGCCGAGCCGTCCGTCTGGCCATCAAGTGCATCCAGCACCTCGAGGGCTTTGGCCGTAACGCTCACAACCACGTTAAGAAGGATCCTCGGAGCACGACTGTGATCGGCATCCAAGGGTCGGAGGTTGTGTTTACGGAGATGAAGGACCTGGAGGAGAATGGCACCGACTGGCCGAACCGAAGACCCAAGGTCGCCCACTGGATAGGACTATCCGAGGTGGTCAACATGCTGGCGGGCCGGCCCGAGTACCCGACCCCTGAGAAGAGCCTGACAGGGCTGATCGCCAAGGACACCAAGCGTGGCCTGTAAGGTTGTGATGCTGGCCGGGCGTTGTGATAGTATTGCTTAGTTGGCCTTTATGGCCTCACATTGTCGCTCCTACATGTTTAATGCTAGCACAGTAGTGAATCGTTTAGTTTTTGGAGTCTTTTGGTCAAGGGTATTGAACTTGGTGTATTATAGTTCCCTCAGTTGCGCCATTCGTTATGGGCTTCTGTTTCGTCGTCACTCGCGTCAGACGTGTTCAGGATAGTCTTACTTTTCTCCTAGTGAGTAATAGCACACCATTGATACCATCATGGATGACTTGTGAATCGCAAGGAGCCGCCAGTGCAGTACGTTAGAAGTGTCATTCAGGGAGGACTCAGTTGAGACAGGCGAGATGGGGAGAACAGGGTAGTACGACTACGGCCCAAATCCCGAGGCATGGGGCATTTATGAGATGGAGAAACATCTTTACCGCTCTATTAATTCGCCTTCCTCCTACCCCTCTCTTGGCTTGTTGCATGCGTACGCCGTGGTAATGGTCAGTGCTGGTCATGGTGTTGGGTAGTGAGATCGCCAGTGAGATCGCCAGTGTCCACGATGCCCAAACTGGGGTCACGATGGTGCTTCCGGCATCACGATAAGGCACTAGATTTCGGGTAAGCGACAGTAAGCTATGAGTCAGGCATCATTGTATCAATATTGCCAGAGTTAGCTCCTCGTATGATCAACTAGTTGGTCCCAGTACCGCAGCGTAGATACTCAGAGGGCGGGCGGCACTGTCAACACCACTCGAAGCCCTGCACCGAGGCAGGGGTGACGGCCTAGATAGAGTCAAACATCTCGGGCGAATGTATCATGCAAAGCTCCCCAAATCGGCTATATCGTGTGTTGCTACGGCAGCCACTTCTGCTGTTGGCATCGCGAAAACCACAACCTGCAGCTCCGTGATGCTTCATATCTGCAGACAGCCTCGTCGTATGTACGGGCCCCGCCTCTGGACACGTCACTCCAGCTTGACTTTTACTGCATATGCAGAAGTGAAAGTGAACTTGAGCGATAGCCAGCGGTTCTCGTCTGTGAGGGGGGGCTCGACGACACATTCTACGATGGTTTTGCACAATGCTGCAGTCATACCGTTTTTGAACTCGCTGTCAGGGTCTAGAAGGACCTAAGGACCCTTAGATCTCAAAATGCACACACCCATGGGGTCGTCTACCGGGCAAAGTGCATGGCAACACGATACTAGGCCCAATGGTCCCCAGCCCTTTGGGCCGCCTCAATATTGATATTCTAGAAGCCTCATTCTGTCAACCACTCATATAGGGGGTACCTGCATGGACCCCGTGCAACTAACTGTTGGAGACGGACGAAATAAGCATCCACATGGCTCGCAGGTTAGAATCGAACCCTCAGCGCAGATCAGAGTAGATCCCCAAGCCCAAGAGCTGTCCATGTTCATCTCCACGTTGACCTGACGTGTAGGGTAGACGCTGAGGAACTGACAGGAACACAATGCCTCAGATCCTTCCCTCAAGATCCTTGGCATGAAGCTTGACTGAAACAAAACTTCCTTACAATCCCTTGTAAATTGATTTGCATCCTTGTTTCTTCCAATTCCACTTGCTTGACATCTATCGGAAGCATGTGTGCGGCGAAGCTGGAGAAGAATCTAGATTAATTGCGCCCTGTTACCCTTGATTTTACGCCTGTCCAAGTACCGAGAGAGCCAGCCTGTGTGGGCGGCCAAGCCGCAGCATGTGATGGATGACGATGGAACCATGGAACGGCGCCAGAGTAAGAAGGAAAAAGGCACCAGCAGGATTGACAAGGCATTGACAGCTAACAAGGCTTACGAATGAGCAGACGCAAAAGCCTCATCGGGCTCTAGAGTGGCTACCAAGGCGGCGGTCAGGCTTCTTTGATGGCAGCGACATCCCCGTCTGCTTTTTACTTTGTGGGCTCTGGCTCCAGACGATACCCAACAAGCAGACAAGCGGATCAGAGCTTCTTTCAGCGAGTCCAGCTCTTCCTGGTCGATGACGACGATCCCTCTTTGGAGATTCCAGTGTCAATGCCCGACACTGGCAGGATAGGTCGTACTCCATCGCCGATCCCGACCGGCAATGATTTGCATGCAACGGCTTCTGTGAGCGAGCACTCGCATCCTTCTCTCTACAGAATGATTATCAGCTCAGTTATCATCCGGACCTTTTCTCTCGAGTTCACCGAAGTCGAGCCTCGACTTGACGGGTGATTCGCTGGCACAGGGCGATGTGGCGCCGGCAGGGGGTGTTTCTGAGCCCTGCTCTGGGCTTCCATCCCAAGCACCAGAGGGCCAAGGTCCAAGGTCCAAGGACCAAGACCAAACAGGACCAAGGGCCAAAAGCCGGGGAGGCTGTGTGAGCTCCTGCACCATTGCGTCACTACAACTCCACTCCACAGCCGGGCCTTGTTGTAAGAAACGAGCTTTCGTGGGGATTTTGGTTTTGGTAACTGGGATCAGAATCTGGTTCGAGGTAACAAAAAAGAAAAAGGGAATTTCCAGTCCAAACAGACACACAGACACGGATGGACAGGGAAGACATCGGGAGAGCAACATACGCCAGGGCTCTCGGCAACGCCCTTTGGGCAGACACGAGAGGGAGGGAGAAAAAAAAAAAAAGCTTGAGGCAGAGTCAAAGTCGTCAGGCTGGCAGGTCTCATGTCCTTCCCGGCTGCGCAACTGACGACGGTCTGACCCTCCATCACGACGGTTCGCGTGGGCAAAGGTGCCGGCTCATTGGGCCGCCATGACATCCCTCGTTGGTGATGGGTCGCAAATAGGGCATTTTGGGGTCGCAGAGTAGGCAACCTGGCTTGGCCTGTCTTGCAAGTTCCATCCAGGGCTGGCCGGCGTGATAGAAGATGGATGGTATCAAGTCTTTTGTCGCTTTTGGCGCTAACAAAACCCTTTTGAAGACCTCGTTCAAGTTTTGACTCGATCTCATCTGGTCTCTTGAATCTCAACACCACTCGACATTTATTCGACAACCAAGACAAAAAAGATCATCCCTCTTAGGCTTCCCTTCCCTTCCCCTCCCGTCCCGGTCCGCTGCCACCATCTTGAAAAACAAACAACAAGCAAGGACAAAGAAGATCCCCGCTTTTGCCCAGCAGCAGCGCAGCGCAGCTCCCGCACTCGCTCTCATCCAAGCCCAAGCCCAGTACCCAGCCCCTCCACTAAGGTCGCGGCTGACACCCTATCGTTGGCCGGGGGTCCCTTTCATCATTGCTGTCGGATGACGACGTTGCTTGCTCCTTGCTCACCCTGATTTCCCTGCGGCGTCTTGCGGCGTGCGGCGCCATTAAACCCACCTGACGCTCGCAGTTTCTCTTCTTTTTCTTCTTGGCTGCTCTGATTCTTTACTTCTTCTTTTCCTTCTTCAACCAACATCGCATTTCTCTTTCTCGGGTTTTGGATTTGCGGCCTGTTTCTTGGGTTTCTTGACAACGCCTCCTCCTCGAGCTTGAGGCTCACACCTATTACACATTACACCAAGACCCCACCTTGTGTTACAACAACAGCCATCCATCTCAGCGCTCGTATAATACGAAGCGGCAGCCTGCCTAACTGACTGATTGACTCGGTCTTGCTTGCAAATTTTGCATCAACAAAGAATCAGCATCTTACCACATATCCTTTGACAAAATGTCCCGCGTCAGGACCACCGACTTTGAGGAGAGGGACTACTACCCAGCTCCTCGCCGCTCTGCCCCAGAAGGCCTCGATGAAGTCGACTTTCGTCGTCGCACAGTCACTATTAGCCCGCCCGCTCGGGAGGAGTCTCGCACACCCGCCTTTCTGAGGGAAGATGTCCGCCGAACCGAAGCTGGTCCCATGGTTCTCCGCCAGCGTCAGGTTGAGACCATTGACCGACATCGACCTAGAAGCCCTAGCCCAGTTGCCCGTGTCAGAGAGGAGCGGATCATCCGGAGACCTCGCAGCGTCTCCCCTCCTAGCTCTCACGAACACGAGCATGAGCGTTCCCGCACCAGAGTCATTGAGCGAGAGCGTGTTAGGGAGCCTTCTCAGCCACCAAAGAGAGCCCCTTCTCCCGCGCGTGTTGTGAGATATATCGAGCGACCCAAGAAGTCGCCTTCTCCTCCTCCTCCTCCCGCTGTTGAAGAGCGTGAGCGAATCCGCACTCGTATCGTCGAGCGCGAAAAGGCTCCATCCCCTCCTCCTGCCCCTAAGCCCTCTCCTCCTCCTGCTCCGCCACAGACTATCCGCGGACCAACGATTGAGCGTGAGGTTATCACTCACTACCGAGATATCGACCATGGTAAGCCACTCAAATTATGCCTATTGTTCTGATCATAAGCTGACTCTTCTAGGCATGATCAAGGCCAAGCCCCCTACCCCTCCCC
>NHTE02000009.1:3216282-3237609 GCA_002168265.2 Fusarium euwallaceae | reverse complement strand
TCTCGGGTGCGAGAACGGGAGACTGATATTGATATCTCCCTGTCCAAGAACAAGACCGAGGTGGACATTTCGCGAACAACCCGAACCCGATCTCAGAGTCGTGAGCGTCGATCTCACTTCCATGATGATGAGATCGTGCTTCGAAGGGAGCCAGAGGCGCCTCGACGCCGAGCTCAGTCAGCTGCCCCGCTGCCCACACCCAGTGCTGTTGATGAGGAGGGAGACTATCTCACCAGCAAGATTGATTCCCGTGGCAAGATGGGTGAGGCCTGGGGTGGTGCCACCAAGGACTGGACCATTGTAGATGTCCCTCCAGGCACTGAGCGCATTCGCATGGACGGCATCGGCGGTGGTAGCACTGACACTCACTGGACGAGGTACAGCGGTGTCCGAAGGAGCCAGTTCATCCCCGAGAGAGATGGTGCGCCGGCTCCTGCCCCCGCTCCCGCTCTGCCTCCTCCCAAGGAGCCTACTCCTCCCCCGACCCGTGATCGCCTTAGTGTGTCTGTCTACGACCGTGAGCGCGAGATTGAGATTGAGAGGACTCGGGAGCGATCCCGCCCCCCTGCTCCTTCTCCCGCGCCTCCCAAGGACATGTGGACTGAGATCACCAAGGACCTGGTCGTGCGCGAAGCCATCGAGGAGATTGGATACGAGTATGAAGAGACCAAGGAGTTCTTCTACATCATGGACTATCTTAAATATGTAAGTCACTTGGATCAACATAACACACTGGAACCAAACTAACAGTCACAGGATGATGTTCTTCACTTGGTAGACATCTCTGATGAGATTCGACGAGCCCGGAAGCAGCGCGCACGAGAACTCGAGTGGGAGAGAGAATACGAAGAAGACTGGGAGCGCACCCGTCACCGTCACCACGGCCCTCGATGGGACGAGATCACTGAGCGCGAGATGGTCTATGACAGCCGCCCTCCCCGAGGCTACCTGCGATAAGTTTGCTTGATGCGTTCGGCGTTGTCAGGCATGGGATGGTCACGACGTTTCCCCCGTTTAGAAGGACAGAAGCCTATTTTGGATTACGGATACCTATGAAACTACAGGATATTTTCTTTCTTTGAAATGAAAGAGGAAGGGGTACGGGCACAATGTCACGACAAGTTTGGGAGTGACGGGGTTTCCAAGTCAAGTTTTTTCGCATGTTGGTTGGGATTGGTGTACGAACTTATGAAATCACATATAAGCGGGGTGGATGGATGTATGTAGATGCTTGGTACGTACGTATGTTATGAGTTATGACCCAGAAATCATTATAATTATCTACATATCTACACACTCTACGATTTTGACACGCATGGTTGATGAGAAGCTCGTGATAAACTTGAAGCGGGGGTGCCGAGAGGAGGTGACCTCATAGCTCGAGGTACGTGCCGTTCGATTAAATCCGGTTGTTTTTAAGGCGGTGCCTTTCCAGGCAGGTACCCCGCCAATCCGCCGAACTCGCCCTGAGAGTACGTACCGTCAGTAGTTAGCGGAAGGAGGGGTTGAGCCGCTGCCCTGCCTGGGTGCCTGGCGACTTGAGGCGGTGATGATGGACGAACGGCGGTGACCCACTCGCTACAGCCATTGCCGGGTTCTGGTATGAACCAAGGCCAAGCAAGAGGAACAATCCAGGAAGAAACGAGTGAGAGGCTTTTGAATACGTCTATCTGGAGGAGGCCTTGACTCTAATCCAATCTGTGTATGCATGCTTTAGTTTGAGCTCACATCTTGGTGTTATTGTGGAGTTGGTCTTGTTCAAACGAGTCGCCCTCCATCATGTCAAGACGGTGATGTGAGTACCGTTTGCACCCATGATAACTGCTTCATCTTTTTTGGCAGATCTATTGCGGACCTTCTAAAGGCCTAAAGATCCCTACGTAGATGGGATGCCAACCCATTCCCTCCACAACCCCGGAGAAGGCCCTAAGATGTTTGTCGATTGATCTCGATGACAACTACTCCGTAGAATCTGATTCATTATTTCACAATGTGTCTGAGTCAGTGAAGGAAGCCGGCATTTTAGCAGACGCAAAACGCTGTCATGAAGTACGTAGTAGCTGTACTTTGATGTGCCGACTGGGCTCGGCTAAAGGGGACCCCTGGCCTAGGTGTTGGCTATGAGCTTCATCAAGCACACAAGTTCTGTGGTGGTGTATCTTTTGAACTAGTTGCATGAAAATGCTGTATGGGAGTGTCATGGACCGGCCCCGTGAATTAAGTGTGGCTTTCTTGGGCATCGATCATGAATGAACTGGGTTGGGAGCTTCTGTCCCATGGGCTCATACCCAAGTCCAACACTCGCCTCAGCCTGCCCCGAGCTCTGGGTAGACCCAGATATCGGGAACCCGATGCACAACATCGAGGTCGTGGTGTCTGACGGAGAGTTCAAGGTGGGAGGCCGCAGCAACGGTCCTATCCCTAGACTGACCAACGCTTTGCGCGACGTTGGTGTTACTTGGATGTGTGAGGCTACAAGGAGGAGGACATTATCATGGAGGACCGCCACGTCAAGCCGCCACATTCATCAAGTGCACCACCAACGAGTCAAAGCAGAGCGTTGGGTGTCTCGACGGTCAGGAGGTCGTACAAAGCTCTGATTGCCATGCTGAGGGCCGATGACAATGTACGTGGTGACTTACTTTTGTTTTTCTGTTTCTTTCTAGGGACTTCAAACGGACCCGGTAGTCCGTGTATTGCTAGATGAGTATCACGATGCTGTTGAGGCACTGGATCTAGGTGCGAGGGTCGACGACATGAATGACGACAAGGGGAACTTATGAGGATCCTGAAGAAGAGGCATGCGGTATGGAGGAAATGCATACGAGTCAAGGGCGAGACAAATGACGTTGGGCAAGGGAGCAGCCGATGACAAGCTAGAATATCATGGCAAATCACTCTTCAGCCATGAGGTTCATTACAAGGGGCATGGCTTGGAATCCAATAGATTTGGCTGGACTGTGCGATAGTTGGGCACGAGTCGACCTTTTCCCCAGACTGGACCCCTGGAAGGCAAATTGAAATCCGTGTTAGAGCGAGCAGGGACCCCCGAGTTGACAAGTCAGCTTCAACTGGCGTGCGGCCCGAAGAGTTGCCCATCGTGGGCTTCTTTAATGAGTTTGACCCATCATGGCGGCGCACAGCGGTGGTTGCCGTGGAAGAGTGGGTCGTGGACAATTGCCCAGGAGATTTGTATTTACTTTTTGGAGTCGGTCAATACAAAACAACGGGAATGGGTTAGAAGGGGAAGAGGGGCCTCGAGATGAGTCAAAAGGACTCGAGGTGATTTAATGCCAAGTTGTTCAAAAGTTGTCGAGGGATGAGTTGAGTAAAGTTGCTGTAATTGTTTTAAAGACAAGATAGGCATAGACATGGTGCTGTTAGACCCTGCCGTTTCTGAGACGCACACGCACACGGGCAACATTTTGGCTCTCTTTCCATGTGAACTCTGTTGTCTGTACAGCGGTAGGTACCTGCTCATGGGAGGAGGGGGAGGTACTTGCCAGACTGGGGGTGTGCCGGTGCTGACACTGTGCTTCGAAGGTGGGTGCCAATTTTGTCACCGCGGGGCACAGTCGCCCGTACAGTGCGGTGATGTCGGTCTGCGCCAGGCAGGAGCACCTAAGCGAAGTTCTGCCAGTAAGCAGGAGCTGCTGATTCGCCGAAGAAATGACGGGTCCGCAGCCCTGGGGATGGGCGGTCGGTGTGGAGGCTCTGCGCTGCGTGCGTGCGTGGAAGCACAGTGAAGAAGAATAGGCGGCGTGCTGGGTTCTGTGACGCAGGAAATCGTCAGTGGGTGATTCAGAGAGTGAGCTGGGTGTGAATGGGAGGGATTATTTGGCTAGGTATTGAAAATTAGCTTCTCGACAACTGATTGTGTCGAGTCTACAGTATTGCTCTTTGTCTCTCTGCCTGCTGTTGTTGCTGCTGCACACCAAGAGCTTCCAGGCTGCCCAGGCCGCTATTTCACCGCGGGACCGTGTACAGTGCATCACAGTGCTAGACCAAGTGGCGGTAGCGAACAAGGCAGGTACCCAGGTGCGGGCCGCTGTGGTCGCTGCAGTTGCAGTTGCAGTTGCCCATCCATCCATCAACTTCTTTGAAAGCCTCTCTCTACCACAACAACAACTTTTTTTTTTCCACATTCTGCAACTCTCATCTTCTTTGTCCCTCCCTCTCGGCACCCTACCTGCCTTTTTGCCATTCAGCATCATCTCGTCCTCAGACGCCAGAGACGGACAATCACAAACGAACATTTTTGGCTGCGAAGATTCGTTTGACCCTTAATCATTTTTCGCCGACCTACCTACCCTTGGGGGACCCTCATACCCGTTCTTTTCCTCTCCTGGCCTGAGCCCCCCGTCGTGGGAAAAAACCCCCGCCTCTCCGCCTCATCCAGTTCTCTTCCATCCGTCAAACTTGTCGACACGTGCGCCCCAAAATCAAAGGCTCTCTTCTCCCTCCTCTCCAGCCTCTACGACCCTCTGCGCCTCGCTCTCCCTCGACAGACTGTTGAAACCGCATGACGAGACGTTTCTAGACAGCCCAAAATGTCGAGCTCAGAGATAAACCAGGTGCTCGCGAATTCGCTGTCGCCTGGTCAGTTTTCCTTTCCGCTCCCTTCCCCGCCGATTGAACGCACCGCACCGCACCGCTCCCGCTGGCGGAGCATCGGACGACGACCATGAAATGTGTACTGACTTTTTCCAGACGCGAACCTCCGAAATGCTGCTGAGCAGCAACTCACCCAGGCTGCCGAGAGCAACTTTGTACGGCGCCCCTGACTCTTGATTGATCTGAACCTGGCTAACCCTCTGCTAGCCCCTATACCTCGCAACCCTCGTCCAAGAACTTGCCAACGACTCTGCCGATGGCTCCATCCGAGCTGCCGCCGGTATTGCTCTGAAGAACGCCTTCACAACCCGAGATTTCACTCGGCATCAAGAACTGCAAGCAAAATGGCTGCAGCAGACTGATGACGATACCAAGAACCGGGTCAAGGAGCTGACACTCCAGACCCTGAGCTCCTCAAACACACAGGCCGGTACTGCCGCCGCCCAGGTCATTTCATCCATCGCCGCCATCGAGCTGCCCCGTGGCCAGTGGAGCGACCTTTTGCCCTTCCTGGTCAAGAATGTCAGCGAGGGTGCCGACCACCAGAAGCAGGCTTCTCTCACTACCATCGGTTACATCTGCGAAAGCCAAGACTCGGAGCTCCGCATGGCCCTAGTGGCGCACTCGAACGCTATCCTGACCGCTGTTGTTCAGGGTGCCCGAAAGGAGGAAGCCAACGGCGAGGTTCGTCTTGCCGCCATCACCGCCCTTGGTGACTCGCTCGAGTTTGTCGGCAACAACTTCAAGCATGAGGGTGAACGAAACTACATTATGCAGGTCGTCTGCGAGGCCACCCAGGCCGAGGATTCGCGGATACAGCAGGGTGCCTTTGGCTGCCTCAACCGAATCATGGCCCTCTACTACGAGAACATGCGCTTCTACATGGAGAAGGCTCTGTTTGGTCTGACTATTCTCGGTATGAAGTCTGAGGATGAGGATGTTGCCAAGCTGGCTGTCGAGTTCTGGAGCACCGTCTGCGAGGAGGAGATCTCCATCGAGGACGACAACGCCCAGGTCGAGAGCTCTGACCAGATGCGCCCCTTTTACAACTTTGCCCGTGTTGCCGCCAACGAGGTCGTGCCAGTTCTTCTCACCCTCCTTACGAAGCAGGATGAGGACGCCACCGACGACGAGTACAACCTGTCGCGCGCATCCTATCAGTGCTTGCAGCTGTACGCCCAGGCCGTTGGTGCTACCATCATCGCCCCTGTGCTGCAGTTTGTCGAGAGCAACCTCCGCCATGAGGACTGGCACAACCGAGACGCCGCTGTGTCGGCCTTTGGTGCCATCATGGAGGGTCCCGATGAGAAGACTCTGGATCCTATCGTCAAGCAGGCTCTTCCCATCCTTATTAGCATGATGGAGGATCAGTCCCTGCATGTCAAGGACTCGACTGCTTACGCCCTCGGCCGAATCACCGAGGCCTGCTCTGAGGCTATTGACCCCCAGACTCAGCTGCCTACCCTGATTGAGTCTCTGTTCAAGGGTCTTCTCAGCAATGCCAAGATGGCTCCTTCTTGCTGCTGGGCCCTGATGAACCTGGCTGAGCGCTTTGCCGGCGATCTCGGCGCTGCTACCAACCCCATCACTCCTCACTTCAACCAGGCTGTCAGCTCCCTGCTCGACGTGACTGCCCGTACGGATGCTGACACCTCGGTTCGAACTGCTGCTTATGAGGTCCTCAACGTCTTTGTGCAGAACGCTGCTTCCGAAAGCCTGCAGCCTATTGCCTCGCTCTCGGACGTCATCATCAAGCGACTCGAGGAGACTGTGCCCCTGCAGAACCAGGTCGTCAGCGTTGAGGACAAGATTACCCTCGAGGAGATGCAGAACAGCCTGTGCACCGTTCTTCAGGCCATCATCTCTCGCCTCGACAAGGAGATCATTCCTCAGGGCGACCGCATCATGCAGATTCTCCTCCAGATCCTCAACAGCGTTGGCGGCAAGTCCAGCGTCCCTGACGCCGTCTTTGCCACCATCAGCGCCCTCTCCACTTCCATGGAGGAGGACTTCATCAAGTACATGGATGCCTTTGCGCCCTTCCTGTACAACGCTCTCGGCAACCAGGACGAGCCCAGTCTCTGCTCTATGGCTATCGGTCTGGTCAGCGATATTACCCGTTCCCTGGGCGAGCGCAGCCAGCCTTACTGCGATAACTTTATGAACTATCTCCTCAACAACCTCAGGGTAAGCCTTTTGTCCACTCACATATTAGTATTCCCAGCTAACAAATTGCAGAGCACCACCCTTGCCAACCAGTTCAAGCCTGCTATCCTGCAGTGCTTCGGTGATATTGCCGGTGCCATTACTGGCCACTTCGAGACCTACCTGTCCGTGGTTGCCCAGGTTCTGGAGCAGGCTTCCACTGTTACTGCTTCGCCTGAGGGCCCTTACGAGATGTTCGACTACGTCATTTCACTCCGTGAGGGTATTATGGATGCCTGGGGTGGCATTATTGGTGCCATGAAGGTCAGCCAGAAGAGTAAGTTGACTCCATCGCCGATCTTAAGCCAGTGCTAACTCCCCTTAGCCCAAGCTCTGCAGCAATATGTTCCCGCCATCTTCCAGCTCCTGAGCCTTATCGCCAACGATATGAACCGTAGCGAGTCGTTGATGCGGGCTGCTATGGGTGTCATTGGGTAAGTGTCTCCCACCTTCCATTGGACCCTTCTAACATGATCAGCGATCTTGCCGATGCTTACCCTAACGGTGAACTGGTTGAGGCTTTCCGACAGGACTGGATCTCAGCTATGATCAAGGAGACCAAGACCAACCGGGAGTTCCAGCCTCGGACTATTGAGACCGCGCGCTGGGCTCGCGAGCAGGTTAAGCGTCAGCTGGGCGGTTCACAGACCGTTATGGCCCAGAACTGATTCAAACACGATGACGGTGACGCCGGTAATCCATCCTTGGCCGGCCTAAAATAAGATATCCCCTTCCCTTCCCCCCCTCATAGCACGATCCCCACGACCCTTGCATGTATATAGACCCCATATGACACTACAATAATCCAAATACCCCATCATGACGCTTCACCTGACATATCATCGTTACCCGATGTATTTCCCTTGCCCAACCCCCATTACACTACACATTACACATCACAATTCCATTTTTTTTATCAGATGCAACGAAGGAATAGAGAAGTCATGTATGCCCTGCGCGGATGAAAAGCGGTGGCGACCCAAAATTCATGTAGAGGATAGGGGAGTCCAGGCGGTCGGTTCTTTTTGTCTTTTGTTTTGGCTTTTTTGGCCCCATGGAGTCGGTCTTGTTCCCTTTCAAGTGATTGGGAAGACTGGAGACGGCGTACTCGGATACCCACGTGTGAGGAGCTCGGTGGGATTTTCGAGGAGTGAACGAATGCGAATGCGAATCCGGAGCGTGTAGGGGACCATTTAGAGTTGAGCGAAAAGAGATGTTGAAACCAAACGTTGCCGGACCAGAGTATCAAGTGAGCTCGTATGTAGCCGTCAATAGTCTAGTCAGCAAAGCGTTGACGCAATGCAGTTCTCGCAGAAAGTGATGACATTGTGAAACGTGTCACTGTCTCTGACAGTCGTGGCTCTCTATCGTATCTACTTGTGAAAGAGCAATTGGATGTAAACAAACACACTGATGATCGGGCTTTGACGCCCATCAAACACCTTTTTGAGTCGCCATGCTAAATCAAAACACCTCCCCATGGTCAGAGGACCATTAGTCGTATAGGTCAGGTATGCGCCGCTCAAGATTGTAAGGGAATAAACAAGAATATCGGACAGATCGAAGTAGATATGGTAACAATTAGCCATACCCATCAAACACACCGTCTGTCGGCATCCAATCCTGGGGTCCGTTTATATAGAATTGCAGCTCGCCTTCGTAACCGTCTGCTGAAGGGTAGAATGGCGCGGGTGTCACAGCTGCGGCGATGGCAGCTGCTTGGGCAGGGTTGCCATTCTGGGCCATTGTATATCCTTGGAGAGCCCCTTGAGAGTCAAATGGTTCCATGAGCATGCCGAGGTTTGTCGGGTTGTCTGTGTGCATATATATATGAGAGGGAATCTGTTGTGGCGTGAAAGATTGATGGTCGGCTATTGGAGATGGCTGAGGTTGTTGATGCTGTTGATGCTGCTGTTGATGCTGCTGCTGTTGATGTTGATGTTGATGTGAATGCTGATGCTGGTGTGATTGAGTTTGCTGTTGAGAGTGTGGAGGAAAGTGGGGGGGTATAATATGAGTGGTTGGCGTCGGCAAGGGCGTTAATATCTCAGTCGAGGATGGAGATCGGAGAGATGCTGTGTCGAGAGAGGCCCCTGGCCGAGCGTACATGGAAGAAGCAGGTGATGTACTAGATGAGACTGAGTTGGCCGAGGAAGGAACGGCGATGGGAACGGCGACAGGGTTGGGAATGGGATCTTTTCCATCTGCCATCCCACTCTCTGTCGTGAGGGAGCCGGTGGGATCTCGAGCAAACCGCTCGAGTGCCTCAACCCAACGAGATGCAAGAGGCCAGACTTCTTTGCATTCCATCAGGATTGAGAGGGTACGTTGAAGCATCATGGGGCCTTGTCGGCTGATGTTGAGATCCGGACAGACTGAATGGTTAGAAGCCATTAGGGATAATCCGAGTTGGGAGTCTCACTATGAGGGTATCGGCAGAGGTATGTTGAGAATAGACCACAACTGTAAACACAAAAGGCAGCCATCTGCGCCCCTACACTCTCATCTGGTGAGCGACCGGTGAACTGAGCATCGATCTGCTCAAAGAGGCGTCGAACGTTGAGAAAGAGTTCATATGCAATATTAGCAAAGAAGTTCTGTCGCTGTTCGTCCTTCGAAGTGACGGTCAACATGCTACTACAGTTAGTATTGACCTGGTAAATGTTTATGAATACCTACTCCATCAGATATGGTCGACGAAGGACGATGTTACAAAGACGAGGCACCATTGTCACCCCAAGGTATGCCTGCCAAGTCAGTAGTTGACTTCGAACTGGGCAAAAGTCTTACCAGATCCTGTCCGTCGGCCTTGTACTTCTTTAACGTATGAGCGCTCCAAAGATGGTCCTGAGGCAACGCATTCTCCCACTCATGTAACTTCTTCACGACACAAGCAAACTCACTGTTTGCCTCCCAGGGGCGAGAGCTTCGGGCAAACTTGACGGCTCGACGGCTGACGATCCCCCAGAAGTGATGAGCCTGGATCAGTGAAGCAAAGAGGGAGCGGTTCGGGTCAAAAATGAGAGCGGGGTTCTCAATTGCGGGAGGTGTCCCCTCAACAGCGGCCCGCGAAGGAGGCTCTCTTCCGATAGCAAAGTCGTGTTCGTCGCAGGGCAGGAGGGCTGTGATGTCTGAGGCAGCGAGGGATACTGGTGAGTATGGGCCTGAGTGTAACTGATCCTGGCTATGTAGCATCCACTACCTATGTTCAGTAAGATGCTTGACGCTTGTTTCCGCTCAGGTTGACATACCAAAGTTCTTCGCGCTGATTCGGACCTGATGATGACTTCTGGAGTGGGGTTTTGAACACGATACGTCTCCTCTCGATGCAGACGCATCAAGGATGCCATCCGCATAGAAACACCCATATTAATCTGTGACATTAGTAGTGAACGATGACGAAGCTCTCACACCACTCACATAACTCTTATTTCTTAGACCACTTCCCTGCTGCGCAATGCTTAGCAAGTAAAACGCCTGGCATCTCTCCAACGTGGGCTCTTGGTAGAGCTCACCATAGGCAAGATTGGTGGCACGCTCCATGAAGAACTCTGCCGCTTTCATACCCGAGCCATAACGGGTGGCGAGGGAAGGGCTCAGGCGAGCCGAGATACTGAGGATGCTGACGACGAGAAAGACGCTCACTGAGCGATAGTCCTTGAGTAGACGATCAGGAAACTGCTGCTTAGGGATGAAGCCGAGCTGAAAGTAGTGCTGAGTGAAGCGATTGACGCCGTCGATAATGTCTGGCAGCGGAGGTAATCGCTCCCATTCATCGCCGGGCTTACCCAGAGGCCGTACAGGAGCATCAAGGATCTCACGTCGCACCTTGGCGGGGTCCCGCCGGGCCGTCTTCTCGGCTCTTATGCGGGGATGCCGGAACTCGCGATCGTGATCCGGCTGACCTCGAACGGGAAAGATGCTACCAACGCGAGTCAGCGGACGGGATTGTCCCTGAACATTCAGGCAACTTACCAGTCTTCGGCGCCGAGCCCGGCTTCAAGACAGGCCTTGCAAGGAGGCTGGGCGCGGTCATGGACGCACTTGCTTCTCATGCGACGACATCTACCATGGTGGTCAGCAACAGGGCATCAATTGCATCAATGACATCAATGATCCTACCGGCGACAGGCAATCGGGGCTCTCCTCTTGATGACGGATCCGGAGAGGTCGGCGGCCGAGGCGTCACCGGCAATCCCGTGTGCGCCGTGATCAGCGGAAATCGGGGCGCCGGCGGTGGGCTCTGCGACGGCATGGCCGTCCATGATGGCCGAATGACGAGCGAACTCCGTATTGCAAGTGTCGGTGAGTGAAGGACCTCTGGTACTTGTGTGCTTGGATCCTAGTGGAACTGGACCCCGGTGCCGCGAAAACTAGGCTCGACTTAGTCTCGAGTTGTGTTGACGGGTGGCTTTTGCCGGCAGCGGAAGCGGGAGCGGGAGGCGGGCAAGCGAACGCACGCACGCGCCGGCCGGCAGCGGGTCAGGATTAGGTAGGCTCTTGAGCCTCTGAACCTGAACAGCTCTCGCAGGGCTGTGTCTGGGTCTGGGACTGGGAGAGAAGGGGAGAGGGGATCTGCCATCTACCGCCGCCAGAGGCTTGCGGGCGACCGAGGTCAGGCGATTGCCTGCCGCGAGATGAAGCGAGGGGGGGAAACGGGCAGCTAATCAGGACGATCGCGTGCAGCTCCCCCAGCTACGAATGCAGATATAGCTTGTTTCCTGACCCTCACTTTTACCTTTGACTCTGACAGCGTTCCAGTACTTTTCTCAAGGCTCCTTTGGTCAGTCACGCGCACGCGGGTCCGTGTGCGGTATTGGGCGCAGTCGCGCCTGAAAACCGCTGCCCTAGGCCAGGTCAGGCCAGGAGACCAGGGAGAGAAAGGGCGAAGGGGAGGGAGGCCTGGGGCGACCGCGGCGGGCGGGCATCACCGCGATATTGATGGCGTTGAGCGGGACGGATGTTGGTCTTGCCTTGCAGTTGGTGGACAGTAATAGCTGAATGGATGGATGGACAGATGGCTGGCTGGGGGCTGCAGTGCGTGCGTATGTATGGATGTATGGGTACAGGCTATGCGGGCCTTGGAGGGCAAGACATGGAGGGTTGAAAGCCAGCACAACACAAGAGGATGAGGAGACAAGAGGGAAGATGAAAGGATGACAGGACGACACGTGTGTCCAGTAGGTAAGGGAAGTGCGTAGGAAGCGGCGATTTCCTCTGCAGACGACCAGATTCGATCGACTTGCAAGCAAGGCACAGAAACTTGGAAGGTGCAGTGACAGCTGTGGGTGAGAACTACCAGTAGAAGTGGAAAGCACGAGAGACAGAGGGACAGAGGGACAGAGGGACCGGGAGCCTGGAGGGTACACTCACTGAGATGGAAGGCACGTTGAACAAGCGCGAACCTGCTCCGTCCCTGCAAAAGAGTGCGGCCAGGGCAGTTACAAGGCGAATAGACGGCGTGTAATTGGCCGCGGGGACGGCCGCTAGACTCTAGTGGTTACAGGATGCAAGGGGCAGGGATGTTAGGAGGGGCCAAAGATGGGGCACCAGGCGTTTTTACCAAGCTCACAACCTGGAAATTATCACGGCCATGGGCTGGCTGACTGTGATGGTTGTTGTGTGATGGATGGATGGAGAAGAAAATGGTATTGTTGAGCAGCTCCTTCTATGATTATTTAGCCCATTTTGCTTTTTCTTCATGTGATATTGCCCCTTTCTGTGATAAGACGAGCCCCCGTACATGATCACCTTTCTTTTGAAATACAGCAGGACCGCGACCTTCGCTTTCCTCCACTCGAATCGTCTGAGGTCCGGTTGGCTGAGGCACCCTTTCCCCCTCCTCCATGATCCGTAATCTGATCGATCGCCTTTTCTCCTCCTCCCCCACGCACGCCATCACTTGCAGGATGCTATGCTCCATGCAAAGAGCATCATTCCCAACCTCATTTTTGTTCTGCCAAGACCCGTAGGTGCTCATCTCGGCCCCCAAGCTTCACATTCCTCACCCGAGGCTTCCCTGCCCATTACATCGCGCCGCTCACGACCCACGGCTATGGCTCAACAAGTCCCGATATTCCGACTCGTATTCTCCGACGACATATCCACAATGTACCCTCGAATTGCCTGATTGGAAAGTTATCGCCGCTGATCCACTCGTGTCAACCCAGATGAGATGCGAGACAAGCTGGGGCCAACAAGGCCACCCAGTCCCTGGGAGAGAATTGTTCCGAGATCCAATCGACAACGCATCATTGCGCTGCAGGCGTCCCTCGACGAGGCTAGGATCTGTCCTTGTCGTTCGACAAATCGTCATAGGTGGTTGGCTTGACAATATTATTCTCGATCTCTGTCACTGTTAACTGCATCCTACATCGAATATATCTTCCCCCTGAGCTGCCTTGATAATGCTCAAACAACTAATGCCTGGATACCCGTTGATGGAGGTGTAAGCAATGGCAGATCTCCATCTTCCACAGTGGTTTTCTTCATTCTAAGGTCTTGGCAGTAATCCTCCTGGAATACCTTGCTAACATCCCCTTGATAGCTGGGAACACAGAAATTACAAGATCTCCAAGTCGTCGACCTACAGGTGATACGAAATGAAGCCCCATACAACATCGAGGCACATGGTCTCACAGAAGTTGAAGATATCATTCATTGCCATCTAGCTTTCCACGTCAACGACGGTGGTTCTTGTCCGCTCTTGAGGCCTGCAATGACGCATTCGTACCCTACGAGTTTGTTCCAACCCCGCCAATCATGATGATGCCGTCGCTTTCCGTTAATCTAGAACTCGCAGACAGGCGGTTGTGCCTAGATCGAACTATGAGCATTGGCTTTTACATCAAGAGCCTGTCAAAAAAAGGGGGGCATTGGGAAACATCTCTCTGGAGAGGCCCTTGGCTAGTATCTCTACCTCAACTTCTTGGCACATGGAATCTGGACCGAGAGTTATCAAGAGAGAGCGGTCTGTCATTCAGGGGTGGTGTCAGATCGACATGACCGTACCTTAGTAGGTGGTCCAAGGGCGAATCTCATGATCTAACTGAGCTATGACGGAGGTCGAGACGCGTCCAACTTGACCCTAGTGTTGAACATCTGGTATGGACCGCGACATCGTGCCGGCATTTATGTCACAACTCACATGTTCCCGTCATGATGCCGGCGTGCCCCATCTTGTCGGCGTTGCGTTCAGTCCCACTTGGATCGTCACTGGTCTACTGTCATTGATGGTGCGCCCGCCCTAGAAACCCAGGAACGGCGCTATCTTGACCGTCGACAACCCTCACCCACTCACCGAGACAGATATAGACTGGCCTGTGAAGACGGCGTTTGCCTTTGTCGGCCCGGTGTGATTCGTTTTCACGAGCTTCGGCAGCCTCGGAGAGTGTTGTCACTGCAGGAGATAAGGACACTGGATTGGATCCCAGCTCGGTCCTGCATTGATCATCACGGCTGCATACGCCTAATTGATGTCAACCCACATGGACCATTGTATCCAGGCCATTCGTGATATTGTCTTGAATGGCGTTGACAGCCTCTATCTGTTTCTTGCTGTTCCGAGGGTGGGTTCCGTTACCCACAGAGCTGGAGCTCAATATGCATCTGCATGAGCAGGGTTGTCAACTGAAATGAGCGTTGAGTTAAGCTTTAGCTTGCTCTTTTATAGCATGGCATCCTCTACGAAACACTTGCCCTTTTCTCGCCCATTTAAATCAAAGCTCAGATTGCCCATCAATGCTCCCGCAGACCCTGGGGGCTTGAGGCTCCGCCATGACACGAGAGCTCCCGGAGCATGGGTTCGAATGAGGCCCGTGGACTGCAGAGGGATTCGGCCGTGGATCAACCTGGGAATTAATGACCGTTTCCCCAGTTTCAAAGCGGCAGAGCGTGAATGTCGGTGGCCGTTGAAAGGTCCACATGAGCGGCATAGCGCCGGAGCTAGCCGGGGTATTTTGATTGAACGGCACAGCAAATGTCTTGGATCAAGCAGAAAATCTGGCGAGTGACGGCCGAGGCCTTGGTCACTCCTGCCCCGGCACTCCGTGTTATGCGCAGTTACGGCGTAGGGTTGTTAAAAGGTCCGGAGGCTTCCGTGGGTTTTGATTGGCGACTCCGCTCCGTGCCGGTATCGGGACCGGGGCCGATGATCACCAATCTTGAATGCCGGACTGTTGAATTGATGGTACATAGATGCCAACAGGTACAGAATGATCAAGGTAGGCCTTCAAGATCAAGGGCAAAGGGATCAAGGGAGGGTTGGAATACTGAGACTCGAATGAAGGGACTGGGGGGACTGAACCGCCGTTCAAGAGCTACAGCAAGTGAAGCGCTAAGAGGTGGATGCTATCCACATTCAAAAGACAGGAGAACCGTGAACACCGCAAAGGGACCAAATCTTGTAAAGCATTGTCGACTGAGGCTAGTGTCTAGAAATGTAGCATGTGACTCCCTGAAGGCAGACTAAAGGGCGGCACCAACTTGAAGCTATCAACTTGACGGCGGCGATCACGCTACGCAGTCATACCAAGCCTGTGACTTGTCCCCATTAAGCCCGGCATTTGACCTCAGGGGGAGCTTTTAGGACCTGTCAAATTAGACTGAAAAAGAGCGCGGATATCTGAGACACGATCCGGCTTTAATTCCGGAGGGATTTGGTTCTATCATTTCTGCCGAGCCTGGTGCGATTCCAGAATCAGGTTAGTAGAGACATGGAGATGGAAAGGGGTGACATGCTTCCCTTGATGCCAAGTCGAGGGAGGGCATTCCCCGAACCCAGGTTTCGACCGCCCTTTGTTTGCACCCTTTTTCTGTGGGTATTGCTGTGGTGAGCTCTGGTAAGAGTCTTGATTATCGGTTCTGACTTGGAATTTATGAACAGGTTTGCTCTGATAGGTTGGTCACAGGGTAGGTAGGTGTGGTGTTTGCTCATCGATACCTCTAGAATGCACATGTTGTATAGCGTATGGTTAACGACTGGTCCTGGACATTACTGTCTTTCACCTGACCAACTCCCAACGGCATCATACTCCAACAAACTCTGCAAAGTTTTCACGTTTGGCTGCAAAAAAAAAAACAGTCATTTGTGTCAACCGAAACTCTGATGGCCCGTAGGTCTCTCATACGCACTGACTTGTATTTTGTCCAGGTGCCCCAAGGTGGTGAGGTTCTCGTTTGGTCAAAACGAACTACCCTAACATATTCCTTCTCCGAGAGATTCCCTTTAAATCAGACAGATCTTGATATCTCTACACCAGTGCTTAGAAACGGTCGCGTCACTAGTCACCACCTCTGGGCCACATATGAATGAGGAGAAATTCTACAGTACCTGAGATTATCTACCATTCTTCTGCAAATACTATCGTATAAAATTTCAAGGAATAGTGAGGAATATCCACTAAGAATATGTATCTGAATATTCAACATGATATGACTGGATGGAAGTTGGCCCAGGTGTGTGATATTCAGACACTCTCGTATGGAAAGTTTGGTTGTGCATAAACCCAACACTCGGCAGTAATTCGCACACTTCAGGTTCTAATTCAGCGATAAAATCGACGCTTCTAAGCTCTTTAATTATCAGACTTTTTCTCTTTTCTTTGCTCTCCATCTTCTCTTCTTCCCAACGACTGTGATTCAGTACTGAGCCTTTACCACTTCAACATGTCGGAACCCACATCCAGAACCAGCATCCTTGCGCCTCTTGATATCGCTCATTTGATGGGCCAGGGACTTGTCGGAGCTGTCAATGCAGACGGCACGAGGAGGATTCATAAACGCCGACTTAACCGGTTCGGCGACGTGGAGTATGGCCATCTACCCCTTGATGCCGCTGCATCTCAAGCAAGCGACATGTTTATCTCTATCCCCGATCAGCTCATCTCCCAAGCCACGATAGAATATGTTGGCTTCTCAAAAATAAAGGCCAATGAGATCTGGAGCACCTGGAACAACTGGCCCTTGACCGGACCACGACGCGAAACCGATCCTGACGATGGCGGGCTTCAGGTCACATTTCTGGACTTCATCTGTGGCTATATCTCCTCCTCTCTCGACACCTACTCGGAAGATGATGATGAATGGATCAACTGCATGAATACATACGGCCTATCAGTGGAGGTTCAGAATGCTATTCTTGACCCTCTCTTCAAGTACCTTCGCCTGTCCGACTCTTGCGCTGAGTGGTCCAGGGATACAATCCAGATGCGCTATGCAGGGCTCAAGGCGATTCAGCAAGAATCCTCGGACAGGGAGATCACTCTACAAGATGCCGGGTATCGCCTTGCCACCAATGGCACAGTCCTTGAGCCCCCGCCCGTATGAAAAATATACCCAGGTCGGTAGCCTGGCAAGTGATCTAAGAAACACGAGACACAAGGACGAAGGCATCACATAAATCTACCTGCAAGCCTAAGTATACGAAAAATTCTAATAAAATTCTTAAAGTATTTACTATGTTCTCCCCTAAGTTTTGTTATGTTTTTGATAAAATTCTCTATCATATAATATGATTATTCCCTAAGAGTTAGAGGTACTCTGCCCTTTTGGTACCTCCTGTTTTTCTTCAACTGCGTGCGCAAGATAAGTGCTCAACGCCCATCACTGAAGATTCATGGAAAGCTAAGACATGCGGTAGAGATGGCCACTCGGATTGTTTTGTACAATAATGCCCTGGTTATACGGGACATATTACGGGTTCATGTCGCCAAATACCTAGCCCTGATTCTGGTATGTTATGGCTCAACGCTACGTTTGGGCATCCCGATCCAAGCAACATAAGATAAAGCATTCATATCAGTTGCAAAAATCCAGACTCGGCTTGGATATATTGAGGGAGATGACTGAGCCAACAACACATGGTGTCCGCCCAGCCAGGGGGGTTCGACGAACCGTGCCGAAAGTGGTAACAACACTGTCTCGCACGGTACAGTATCCTTACCCTGTCAATTCGAACCTGTCTTCCCCGAGTCAAGCCAAACCATTTCAAAAATCCGTCATGCGTTTCAAGATGGAGGCATCATTTCTCCTCCGGGGGAAGGAAGGAGTTGGATAAAATGGAGAGGGAAATGGCGATGACTCAGTGGAGAAGCTTTTTTATCTCTGCTGCTTCCAACTGGCCGGCTAAATTTTTCTCCTCACGATTTCATCACTGTCACCTCTTTGAAGTGTCACACATCACATCACAACACATCAATACAGCAATCCGTTACAATGGCTCAGACTCAGATTCCAGTGTCCTCTCTCGAAAAGATCGCCTCCGGAAAGGTGCGCGATCTGTTCAAGCTTCCCGATGCCGATACTCTCCTCTTCGTCGCTAGTGACCGTGTCTCGGCCTTTGACGTCGTCATGGAGAATGGTATCCCTGACAAGGGCAAGATCCTGAACCTCATCTCAGCACATTGGTTCAAGGTCTTGACGGATCGGATCCCCGACCTGCGCACTCACTTCATCACCCTCGACGTTCCCGCCGGCATCACTCCCGAAGAGGCCAAGGCTATCAAGGACCGCTCCATGCAGGTGCGCCGTCTGCAGGTCGTCAAGCTGGAGAGCATTGTGTAGGTCTTCCTTTGCTTGTTTGATGAGGCACAAAGAGCATTGTGTTACTGGCGGTGTAGCAGGGAGCAATCGACCTGCCCTCTCCTCTTTCTTACCCCGTCACAGGGGCTGACAATTGCAGGCGAGGCTACCTTACCGGATCTGCCTTTAAAGAGTACAAGAAGAGCGGAACTGTGCATGGCATCTCTGTCGAGCCAGGCATGGAGGAGGCCCAAAAGTTCAAGCAGCCTCTCTGGACGCCTAGCACCAAGGCCGATGCCGGAGAGCATGACGAGAACATTCACCCCGATGATGCCTGGAAGGAGGTCGGCGACCGTGAGACTGCTGATCGTGTCAAGGAGCTGTCGCTCAAGATTTACGAAGAGGCATCCAAGTACGCCGAGGAGCATGGAATCATCCTTGCCGACACCAAGTTTGAATTTGCCAAGGACGCCGAGGGAAACATCTACCTCGTTGATGAGGTTTTGACCCCTGACTCATCCCGATTCTGGCCAGCCGCTGGCTACATGCCTGGCCGTGACCAGGACAGCTTCGACAAGCAGTTTATCCGCAACTGGCTGATCAAGGAGGGGCTGAAGGGCAAGGATGGCGTGTCGCTCCCCGAGGAGATTGTCCAGGCTACCTCAGACCGATACCGGGAGGCCTTCCTCATGTTGACGGGCAAGAGGTTTGAGGACGCCGTTAGCCAGTGATTGGTTGACGAATGGTCGTCGAGTTTGCATCAAAAGTCGTTAAAATATGCTTGAAACAAGTTTGATTTCAGTCTTGGCATCGACTCCTTGGCACATGCATCTCGTATTGTGAAAGCTGACCCTTTATATGCAAGGTTACACAAACATCTGATGCTTTGGACTGATTCTTTGAAATTTCTGACCCTAGGATGGATTCGCCATTGACGAAGTTGATTCTCTCTATCCAACCGCCGCCCATCGATATTTGCTAAGAGATTGCTCTCTTGATCCTACAAAACGTTAGTTACGTCGACATTTTTCAGAGAAAACGAACCTCTCGAGTCCTTTCGTTACTATCCTCGCATCCTGCGAATAAACCAGACGAAACCACCCAGGATGAACCGAATGCTCTTCGCAGGGGTGCAGGAACACACCCTCCTGTTTTAGCTTCTTAGCCAAAGCAAACTCGCGAGTCTTTTCCTCGCCTAGCTCGGACGGAAGATACGGGGATAAATCGATCCAGACAAAGAAGCCCGCATTGCTGCCTGGTAGATATCGTATGCCAATGTCCGTAAGCCCCTTGATTGCGTGCCTATACGCCTGGGCAAGCTTGGTCCTTGAACCATCGATGAAGGCACGGCACCACTCTCTGTTCTCAAGCATGGCACTCCCGATAGCGAGACTGGCGCCAGAAGGGTTGTGAAACCGCATGGTAGCCTCTATGGCTCGAAGGACAGGTTTGCTGCGAGTGATGATGGCTCCGACACGCAGACCAGCGGCGCCAAAGTCTTTACTAAGACCATAGGTTACATGAAGCAGGTCTGGATCGATAAGGCCCGACGAGTCAATGGACAAGATTGAGGTGAAAGGGACAGCAGGCTCCCCTGAGTCGAAGACGGAACAGGCGTAGATTTCGTCGCTCAGGAGGTGTAGCCGATGTTTCTGGCAGAACTGCATGATCTTGATGAGGGTAGAGCGAGGGTAGCATCTCCCTGAAAGGTGTTAGTCTGCACTAAAAGAGATCGGCTTGCTTACCCAGCGGGTTGTGTGGGTTAACAATCAACATCATTTTCACGTTGATGCCAGCCTTTCTAGACCGGATCAATGCCTCCTCAAACTTTTCAACAACATCATCCTGGAAAGAGTTTTCGGCTTCCGTGGAGGCATACACGACCCTCACTTGGGACTTGTTACCGAAATCAAGTTCAAAGCGGCCGTAAACGGGCCTGCTAGTCAAGACACCATCGTGGGGATCCGCAACTCCCCACGCGAGGATATCGTGCATTGCAGTAGCGGCCCCGACGACCTGGATCATGTCCGGGGTGATGGGGTCGTGTGGCTGGAGATACTCGTTGAGGTGGACGGCTAGGGCTTTGGGGAAACGTGGGCCTCCTGCATGGCTGCCGCGGTAGAGAAAGTCTTCGAGGGAGAAGGTGACCTGGGCTGTAAGTCAGGGTTTCGGGGTGTGGAGGAGTCATTGGCGTGGGATCTTTTGTATGGGGTTTCTCATACATTTTCATCGACGAATTGCTTCAACTCTTGTGTTACTAGAGCCTGAAAAGTGTTAGTCCTAGACGTTTGTTACCAAGAATAGGATCGCATGCATTCTCAGCTGTAGCAAAAGATATCAACCCCTCTGGGTTATGATCCGGGTGATAATCTCCTCTCGGCGCGAACCTCCACGGCAGATCCAACCCACCCACCGCCTCAGTAGCTCGCCGTGAAAGAGAATCGGCCATTTCATCCGTAAAGTGGAGGTGTATCAACATGATGCCTCACCGAGATTTGGTTGCGAAAACGGAGACTTGCAGCAGCGATGGGGCTGATGAGTCAGCTGGTTTGGAGCCGTGCTTGTGCTATGGAATGTGTCAAATGTGACAGCCTGCCCATATTCCTCGAAGGGTGTCACGTGGTGATACTAGGCTTAATTAATAAGGCGCAGAAGTTATACCCTCCCTTAGCGAGGCTTTATTAAGGAATATAAAGAGAATAATAATATATACCTTATTATATTTAATAATTAATAATTAGAATATTAGCTATTTATATAATTAATTAATTAATTACTTAAAATAACCTTAAATATTAAATCCTTTATAAAAATTAGCTTATATACCACTAAAGACTAAACCCTTTAGGCTAATTAATTTAAATTAAAAATAAAATATACTTAGCTTTAGGATTATATTAACCCCGAGGTATTATATAAACTTAACCTAAGCCTCTATAAGGCTATAATAGCTTTATTAAAGCTATAAATTAAGTAATTTTATTATAA
>NHTE02000009.1:3067516-3216272 GCA_002168265.2 Fusarium euwallaceae | reverse complement strand
ATAATTTATTTTTAATATTATTAGCTTTTAATTAATAGGTTTATTATATATAAGACTCTTAATTATTAAAAAGTTAGGTTAAGGCCTAAGAATTATATTTTATCTTATTTTTTTTTCCTCTTATACTTCTCTAACTATTTATTTATATTAGGCTTAGCCTAGCTAAGGCTTCGCCGTTATATAGCTAACCTTTGGCCATCTTGCATATAGGGTGCTATTTAATAATATAAACCATATGTTGGTGTCGTCTTTGTTATCCTGTTGCAGGTTCGGAGTGTATAAAAATATGCGCTAAATATGCATCCTCATCATGCCCTTAAGTGAACCTCCGTCATATTTACTTTTTTTCGAGATCACGTTTATTCCAAAGTTGGCCGAAAACGGATATGCCGGCACCAATCAATTGCGTAGCGTCGTCCATCAGAAGCGGAGGAAATCACCTTCGACTCCCATGACATCACTCATGGTGTGCCTCCTTCACTCATCAACATCATCATGTCGTACGTACCTCTATTCCCGTCCACCGGAAACCGCGGTTATCGCAAGACTCGAGAACCGGACCCGGAATTGGATGAATGGAAATCGCGGCTTTTGGGTGCCTTCAAGGAAATCCAGTCTGTAGGGGGGGACATCGTCGCTTACAATCACTATGCATCATTCACCAATCCCGGCCTGAGCATTAAAGAAAATGCCATCATCCCTTTGCCTCTTAATGAACAGGCGGCTCAAGATATCAAGAGCCACTGTCACCGAGCCCTGGCCGATAATGCATGGAAGTTGGACCACACACAGTTCCAGTTGACTAACCCAGCATGGCCTCAGTTCCTACAAACAGTTGTTGGCGATGCAGAGAAGCCTTTGGACTCTGGGAGGCTATCGCCCAAGCTCAAACATCTGACACTATACGGACCAGGGCCAATACCGAAAGAAAGTCCTCACAAAGGGATACCACGCAGTCTTCACGGCACACTCACCATCATCCTTCCATCAGAGCACCAAGGCGCAGATGTCAACTTGTCTGTTTATACCAAGTCACATCGCTTTGCGCCAGCGCCTACATCTGTATTCGGTGTCACGGCCATGTCCTGGCTCCGGGGTGTCAAATGCGAAACCGAGGACCTGATTTCTGGATATCGACTAGCTCTCATCTACGACCTTGAGAAGGTCGACCGATACTATCCAGGACCCCATTACGCCGAGATACTCGAGTCTGCCATGTCTTGCGTTGAGAGTATTTTGGAGGATTGGTCATCATCAGATTTTCCACCCGGAATCGAAAAGGTTCTCTTTCCATTAGCCGATGAGAGCAACCAATTCCCCAGATCACTTGTGGAAACGAAAGGTCGCGATCGAGCAGTCTGTCAGTTCCTAAACGATATCTGCCCAAAAGTGGGCTGTTACTATTTGTTCGCACAAGTCACCCACGAAATAACAGAGAACTATGGTAGGGTAACAGAGGCAGTTCATACCATTGACTGGGTCACTACACCACTTGGCTTGGACTTACCCATTGATGGTGATTTCGACGCCGAGAAGGAGATCTTGGGCTTCTCTCAAGATAAACTACAGCACCGCGATACTAACGGCGATGATGATGACGACGACGACGACGACGACGACTCACTCTCTTCCTGGGAAAGCGAAGGAAGGTCACGCACCCACCCATATCGCTACATGGCTGTTATAATTGTTCCTTGGGAAGGCGTCATGAGCTTGATCGAGGGCCATGTCCAGATTTATGCTTCTGGATCTCGCACATCTGGCCATGACCCCGGCAGCTGTGAGTTTTATGGCCACCTTGTCGAAAATCTCGTCGGAATGGTCACCACCGAGATGGAAAGGTCTCCTAATGATAAAAAGGCGAGAGAGATCATGTTGGACGTCATGGCTAGACTTTCCCGAACCGGTGCAGTTCTGGCGGCCTCGGCCGTAGAAAGAATCATCGAATTGAGTCTGGCGTCTGGTGACAAGGAATTATACGACAATATTATTGCCGTTACCTCATTTTCAACAAGCTCTGACGCAACTAATACGGTCAAGCTGCTTGAAAAGCACCTTACTAAGGAGTATCTTGACAAGGGAGAGGTCGTTTACTGGGATGACTGGTAGGTGTAATCCATGTGCTAACCGCCGTGTGGCTACCTATTCAGCTGACTGACTGACCATACTCAGGCTGGGCCTCCTCCAAGGACGGCCCTTCAAAGACTTCCGACGGAACTACACCAATATCAAGCTTAATTTTGAGAATGAGACTCTATCTAAGTCCTTTGATGCCTGGGCGATGGCCGAGTTGGACTGGAGGATAGAGGCGGAACAGGAATGGGACTCTCTCGACTGTAACATGGCCCTCGATTGGATCAAGGAACGACCTGAGAAGCAGGACTGGATTTTGAACCGGTCAGTTGGATCTTGATTGTGTTCAGATCAGAGTATGGAGACTAACCCTGGATAGATTTCTTCCTAGCATTACTGCAAAAGCTGGTAGAAAGTTCTTATTTGATCTTCTGCATGCTTTGCAGAAAGAAAACGGCAAACCCGGGTTCCTTAACGCAACCGCCATGCGACGAAGCATCATGCAACGCGGTTTTGGGAAGCTCATAATCCAAATCCAGGACTTTGGTAAAAGGTCTGATCCCATCATCACCCACTTTTTGTCGTGCATCCAAGATTGTCACCTTGGCGGATTGCCCGAGGAGGCCAGGGGACTCATGGCAGCTGCCTCTGTAGGCCTGGCCAAGTCGAGACATTCATCGCCTCCCGAGATGGACTGGTCACGCGCCATCATGAAGTCTTTCGCCAACCCCCTGGCCGAGATGTTTGGAAGAGGAGTAGCCGAGCCAGTGCCAGAGTTTGGAGAACTCGTTGAGGTCTTGATACGGGACTTTATCAGTACCAATTTGACTCCTATCCCCGTCAAGCCAGATGGTTGGACTTATGATGCACGTGGCTGTTCGTCGTGTCATGAATGCCAACAGCTGGACACGTTTCTCGCATCTCCTACTAACCAGTCCTGGGATTGCATTGCCCCCAAGAAGCGTCGAAAGCACATCAAGGAGATACTATCGAGTGACACCACCCTCAGGCTTCAGACCACCCCCAGGGGCGTCTTGATCGTTACCAAGACGGGAGGGGAGTACCAGCTCAAGGTCGAAAAGTGGCAGGCCGCGTATCGGGAGCTCAAGAACCTCGTGAATTCGTTTAGGAACGAGGCCATGCGGGGGTGTCTGGGTGACGAAAAGTATCGCGAGTTGGTTCTGTTGGAGGGTTATGCTAAACACTCTGCAGAGCTGGGTGTGGCGGGGACGAGGAGGCGGGCTACATCTCCAGGGTATGAGCCGGAGAGTCAGCGACGTAGAGTAATGTGAGGAGATGTTCTTGAGGACTGATAAGGCGTCGGATGGGAGATGGTGCTGTTGGGTGTGCTTTTGTTTTGTGTAATATCCTTTGGGTGGGTTGGCGTTGGATTTGATTCGGAGAATACTATCCCTGTCTTGAGAATGAGGGCACAACGTCCCATGTCATGATCCGTTGAGCAAGTCGATGAGCCTGACGCCAAGTGTGCTCGAGCATCTTGAACAGGCAAATATCAATGCTAAGGCTGTTTGCCAAAAAAACAGGGCTTCAATTCTATCAAACTCCAGCAATGCTACCGTACGCTATGCCCAAACTCCGCATTATAATCATCAGACGAACAACAGTTTCATGCCTGCAATGCTTCAAGACCAACCGTGAAATCCTCCACCTCCAAACCCCTGAATCCCTCCTCAACAGCCCAAGCACGACCCTTTTCAGGCGTGAACAGGGCCTCACAGGCTCTTCCGACTACCAACAGACCCGGTGGCCGACTTCCCTCGGACTCAATAGCCTCAGCGACGTGCGCGAGCGTCGTCCGGATGACTCGCTGGTCTGGACAGCTAGCTCGCTCAATAACAGCGCAAGGAGTGTTACGCGGCCAGAGAGTACGCTTGCTCTCGCCTGTCACTGGGGATACTTGGGATGGCTCTGGGGGAGGAGGAGGCTGTGCTGAGACGGCTTCTTCATTTGCGGGGGCAAGAGGTTCGAGTTCGATGTGAGTAGTAAGCTCACGGATGAGACCGTTGATGCGGTGGAGAGCCATTAGGAAGACGACGGTACGGCTGGCCACATACTCTGGTGGCGCAGGGGGCTTGCCCTTCTTTCCGGTACCAGTGCAGATGAGGACCTGGTCGGCAACGTCGCGCTGTGTAGGAGGGATAGCAGCAAAGAGCGGTGCACTCAGGGCACTGGTGACACCAGGAAGGACAGAGACGCGATCACCAAGACCATGCTGACGGAAGTAGGCCACTTCCTCACCGCCACGGCCGTAGACGTAGGGGTCGCCCTGCTTGAGGCGGAGAACAGTCTTGCCCTCGCGCACACCGGCGAGGGCCATCTCGAGGAGCTCCTCCTGAGCACGGTCGGCATTGCCGGGGAACTTGCGGGCGATTTGGACGGGGGTACGGCGGGGGATGAGGTCGAGGACACCAGAGGGTACGAGCTTGTCGGCAAGGATGAGGTCGGCTGACTTTATGGCCTTGTGGGTGGCCTGAGTGAGGAGGTCTGGGTGGCCGGGTCCGCTGCCAGCCAGGATAATAGTGCCGATGCGCTTCTCCGGAGTACCGGGGTCCCGCTTGATGTCAGGACCGTTGCCGGGATATGACTTGAGGATGGTCTCGACATCATCGTCTGTGATGGCAGCCAGTCGCTTAAGAGGCCAGTATTCACAGACCTGACTCAACCACCGCACTCTTCTATTCTTGGCATCCTCATCTGTAACAAGCTTATTGAACTGAGCCGTCTGATCGAAAGAGTCGTCGAGGGAAGAAGGATCGTCTTGAGCACCAAGCGAGTCTTCTTGATGAATGCGCCGGCGCACATCACCCAGACGTGAGCAAGCTGCGCCGAGGTCGGCGGGAAGTGAAGCAGCAATGTCACGACGGATACGCGAGGCTAGCTTACAGCCGCGACCATTTGTTGTGACGCCGATTTGCAGGGGACCGTCTGAGTGTGTTGAGAGGAGGGAGAATGTGCAGAGTTGGGGGGCGTCGACAACGTTTACGGGGATTCGGTTTCGTTTGCAGAGGGTGGCGATGTGAAGACCTGGGTTGTTAGCTTCAATTGGTGGTTATTTAACGCAAAGAACTTACTGGAGGGATCTCGAGGCCCTGAAGTGACAAAGACAGCATCAACAACACCATCAACCTCCTCGCGACCAAGTCGCAGCAAATCGGCATCCTCAAACGCCTTCTTGTGCCACTGAACAAGACCCTCATCTATCCTCTTTTGAAGAGCATAGTGAAGCTCTGCGCCTTCAGGAGCAATGAGGATAGGTCGCGCTCCAGCATTGATTGACTGGCCGCATCGAGTGGCTGCGAGAGGGTTTGTTCCAATCACGAGGTGAATGTTGTCTCTGCAGTTGAGAGCGGCTAGGAGCGAAGTTGGTGAAGCTGTCGCCATTTTGATGACTGGATCCCAGACTGGGAATTGTTATTGAATCAACCAGCTGAAATGAATCAGTCAAAAATGAGAGTCAGAGTCAAAAAGAGTCACTCCTCTAAAAACCATCCAACGCCGTAATTGCGAGACTTGTCCGGCTTATAAACAAGCTCCCCATACGCACCCCACGACAAGCGACCGCAATAAAAAAAAGAAGACCCTTGCCCATTGAAAGTGCCCCTCTACCCCTCCAAGAAGGTCACCTCCAACCCAAATCAGTCTCTTCTGATTGGCACAAACTGACGCCATTCAATCTCCGCGGCTCGTGGCGTTATCGGCCTGTCGGGCGGCCGCAAAAGTTTTTGGGCCGCAAAAAAGACGCAATCGCCGACTTCCGCGGCCCGCAATCGGAGATGCATGAACCATGATAACGTGATAATGGGAGGCTGAAGATAGGAGATGCAAAAAAATAAGCTGGCCACGGGGGTAGGTAGCATGGGATGACGAGCTGTCGGTCACAGGGGGATACAGAATGATGGAATGACAGGGGACAAAAAGATGATGGATCACGTGATATCACAACTTCACATCACGTGGGCACCTTCACATCACACAACAGCAAAAAAGAGAAAGCCTCGCAATTTGCTCGCAATCGAATTTATAGGAACAGCCCGATGCGGGGGTCGAACCCGCAACCTTGAGATCGCGTACTCGATACCATTTAGATGGCATTTTCTAAGAGTCTCACGCTCTACCGATTGAGCTAACCGGGCGTGGCTCGAATTGGGGTGGGAGTAGGGATCACAACCCGCTCAAGATGGCATCCCGGACCCGGAAGGAAAATTTGATAGTGTCCGGGATGGACCCACAATGGTACCGGCATTTAGACTTGAGATGGGATGAAAACAAGGTTCAAAAGTATGTCGTTACGTTGTGTTGTTCTTGTGTTGAGATCTATCATGATATCCAACGCCTCATGTCATGCCCCGACCTGATGCCTCATTTTGTACATTATACTTTTACATTTGGTGATACAATTTCTCAACGCCCCTTCCTCTTGTCCTCATCCAGCTCAGCCTCCACCTCCTCGTCCATCTGCTTTGCAATCATCTTCTCCTCTTCCTCCTCCGCCTCCAGGATCTCTTGGAGGAGCCGGCCCTTCTTGTCCTGTTTGTTCTTGCCGCGTCGCTCCCGGGGTGCGTTCTTCTCGCTCGCGCTGATACCCCCGGGACCCATGACGATCTCAACCTTTCTGGGCTTCTTGCCCTCTCCTGCTCGCTTGCCACCGTCGTCATGCCCCTTACCTGCCCGGACCTGTCGGTGGACTCGCGTCTTGGCTCCGAGGGCCCAGAGATCTCCCCATCGTGCCTTTCGAGCATCATGGTACGCCACCTTGCCGAAGCTCTTGGGCACCGTCCATCTTTCAAGTTGTCCTTCAGGGGTACACAAATCCAGAGTGACGTGACCCTTGCGCTTCAAGGGAGGTAGGATTGTTCGAGGCAACGTCTGCATATCAGGCTTTGTCTCTGAGTGTTCGTATCCCCTGAAAGCCTCCTCCGTCGCCTGCTTGCCAGTCCAGGAGCTCTCCTTGGCTACACCACGTCTCAGAGCCACGTAACTGAACTCGACATCACCCTGGTTGTCCAGGCTGTTTCCGAGCATGCGAGTGTAAAAGGTAGGTCGCACAAATCGCTGGTTAAAGTGACAGAAATCCTTTCGGCCAGTACTCTTGCCAGTGGCCTGGTACATGGGACACACTCCTTGGTTGGTGCAAGGAGCAATGACGTGTCCAGGTTCCTTCTCGCGTTGGTAGGCTGGGTTGAAGTCCTCAGGGAGTACCTCAGATTGTCCTGACTGAGGGAGAAGGAACTGCTTCAGGACTGTATCACGAACATGTGCCACAGCCTCAAAACCACGAGGGTGAGCCTTTTCCAGAACAATAAGGACACCTCCGTCCTTGTTCAGTAGATTCCAGAGGTTGTTGAGGATGGCCTGTCGGTAGTGATCCTGCTGCTCCTTCAAGAAAAGGTGAGACGCAATGATGACATCGTAACTCTTTCGAGCCTGCGGTTTGTCTCCTGCATCCAGATGCTGGCCACGCATCTCTCCTGAATGTTCATAATCAGGCAGTCGAGGAAGGAATGTGGTGTTGTGTAAGAAAGTCTTGGCTCGGTGTCGTAGACGATCTGATCCAACGATGACCGTTCGCTTGCCAGGAGGGTCAGGTCCCTTGACTTGACCATTCTCCTTCAGCAAATCCCACTCTGCTCTCACAATCTCGTCCCAAGCAATCAAGCCAGCACCACCAGATCCCGCGTCGAGAACGCTGAGGCCGGTACCGTCCTTGAGCTTGGACTGCAGCCACTCACCCCCAACTCGCTTCCGGACCTCTCGTAGTGTAGCCATGGCAGAAGCATACGCAGGTGGCAAGAAACCTGCAATGAAAGCATCCGCCTCAATCTCGGTCATGTGTCGGGAATCTGCATGAATGCCAGCAGGTCTCTGCCCACCATTCCTCTTGCCTTCTGGAGTCGCAGGAGATAAAGGAAGACCAGCGCCACCAAATGCACTTTCTGCTGCGCGTTTGACATGGTCAATGTGTGTTCGCTGCAAAAGGTCTCGGATAGGCATGATCAGCTCGTCCCGCGGCAGAGAAATCTCAACGGGACTGCCATGGAATCGGCCCTCAAGGGAGAGAGGGTGAAATCGCAGAGTCTCGCCAGATAATCTCTCCCTCCACTGTTCCTCTGGCCATTGAGGCGTCTCCTCGGCTTCTGCCAGACGCTCTGCGAGCTCCTCCTCCTTTGCCGCCTCTCTATTCCCGACTTCTCGCTGTTGTCGCTGGGTCTCTTCGAAATCCTTGGCCAATTTTTGCATCGCATCGTACTCTCGTTGATTCCTTGCCACTAGCTCGACATATCCCGGAGGTTGATGTATTGCCTCTTCCATGGCCAAGTCTGCTAGCTCGGATTGCGGTAGCACTTCGTCAAACTCTTCCATGATCTCATCTTCCGCTGTCTCCTCACGGGGAATCTGGTAGATGATCTCCTCGAATTCGCCTCCCTCAACCTCACGTAGTATAGTACCCTCATTATCCGGTCGTGGGGGCTCGGGCCCCATGTCGGCGTGCTCTGGGATACCAACATCCTCAGGCCTAGTCTCTCGCAAGGGTGCACCGTACAATCGTTCGTAAAGGGCATATTCTTCGTCATTGAGATATCCATTTGGCAAGGTATCTCTGAATCTCTGCTTAGCATCTCGGACAACCTGCTCAATCTCTTCCGGCGAAGCGCGCGGGGCCACAGCTTCTTGTCGCAAACATCTCGAAGTCGAAAAAGCCTGTGTAATTGCTGGACTCTTATTGGACTGGGGAGCTTGGAGGGGAGAAATTCGTCGTAATCGTAGGGAAGGAGCGGAATGGGTGTAAAAGCGAGTCGAAACTAATGAAGAAGAAACATTACACCTCGGACAGGCATTCCGGATGCCCCTTGCTGACAACATTTTCCTATATTGTACAAGTTTTGGGGTTGGTGGTTGAGGTTGGAAGCTCGTCTGGAACTTTTTCGCCGCTACGCGTGGTCACGTGATATAAGTGGCAATCATGATGGCCGCACTCATGAGCAGCTCAGATGGAGGAAGCCAGGACAGGGATATGGAAGCTCCGGAATGATGATCTATGAATCAGTATTGATCTAATGCATTCAACTATCGATATAATTATTACGCCCGTAAAAGAAATCCATTCCAACGCCTTGCTCATCGCTTAATCACTACCAATATCCGCCAACGTCTTGAACGTAGACCTTGGAGGACCAGGTCTTGCCGCTCCACCCACTGTCCCTCCGCTCGAAGTCCCGACTGTGGGTTGACGGTAGATGTTGAATACGCTCTTCTCGGCCGCCTTGTATGAATCGAACTAGAAGCCTGTTAGCAACTCACTCTCGCCCTGTCGCTCATTCTAGTGACGTACCGAGAACAGAGACACAAAGTACAGTCCGAAGAATGTCACAAACATATCGAAAAGCGCCTTGAGACTCCACCGTCTGGCCAGTGAGGCCGACTTTGTATCTCCGCCCAGGGTTCGGCCAGGTGTCTTGAATGCGTCACCGGGCTTAGTCGCACCGCCCAGCTTGACAGCGTTGTTGATGGCCGCCGTCAGGGCGGGGGGGTTGGCACCTCGGATGGTCTCGATGCAGTTGCCGTTGTGGAAGATCTTGAAGGTAGGCATGGCGGATACGGCGTTGGCTCGCGCGATGCCCGCCTGGCTGTCGACGTTGACCTTGGCGAAGGCCACCTTTCGGGGGGACGAGTGTTCCTTGGCGAGGTTCTCAAAGGTCGGCGCGATCATCTTGCAGGGGCCGCACCAGTCGGCATAGACTTGCGCGTGTTAGTGACAGATGCGCGGCATCGGAGGGGGTTGACATACAATCTGCGATGACAACATTTGTGCCAGCGAGGAGGCTACTCCACTCCGATTCAGAACCAATACTAATAGGGCCGCTCATGGTTGCGATGGTTGTTGTTTGAATGAGTCTCAAGATGAAGGCCAGATCATCCGTGTCACTCTGTTGGTCGTGATGCTTGCTGACCAAGCCGCAGGCAGGCATGTGCTTTCTGAAACCGGATCGGGCAGGCGGTGGATGACCCCAGACAAAGTTCTGCCGGATCAATTCACAACTTTTTGAGCTTCACTGAGCATGGGACAAAGCTCCACAGCTTGGATCCCCCATCATCAAAAATGTCTTTTCACGAGCGCAAGTCCAAGGTGAGTCAATTATCAAAGAAACTGTTGTCGCTGTATATCTGACATTAAGTAGAAGCGGAAAACCGGCCACAATGGCCAGGATACAACATCCTTCAAGCCATCCGCAACCTTCAACCCAACTCATGGCGGCCGACCATGGACAGTATCCGTCGCAATTCCTAGTAGCATCCTTACAAAGTATGACCTCAATTCTTTTTATTACTTTCTTTGCTAACCAGTTAGTCTTGCTACCGCCGATCAGCGGATGACCCAGCCAGGTCGAATTGCTCGTGCCCTCGCCGTCTTCTCCGTCGATGAAGTCGTCGTCTTTGACGATTCTCCCCTCTCTGCCCGACCTCGTCACACCGACCCGAACGGTTACACTGGAGATACCGATCCATGCCACTTCCTCACGCATATTCTGTCTTTCCTAGAGGCGCCGCCCTTTATGCGAAAGACCCTATTCCCTCTTCACCCCAACCTGCGTCTCACCGCGCTGCTGCCCAGTCTCGACATGCCGCATCATCCCCATCCTAAGGAGTGGATTTCCTACCGCGAGGGTGTCACGATTGCCGGACAGACAAGCACGGGTTCTGGAACTCTTGTCGAAGTGGGGTTGGATCAGCCAGTTGAGATTCAGGAAGAGATCCCCCCAAAGACCAGGATAACGCTCAAGTTCCCCGACGATGAGACCCAATACCCTGAGCCAGTCCATCCTGCCGCTCCAAGAACCGAGGGTGGCTATTACTGGGGTTATACCGTCCGAAAGGCCAACTCTCTGTCTGGCGTCTTCACCGAGAGCCCGTATGAGAATGGCTATGACATCAGCATTGGCACTTCGGAACGTGGAGTCCCAGCTTCCAAGGCGTTCCCTCCTTCCAAGCGAGTCAACTTCAACCATCTGCTCATTGTTTTTGGTGGCCCGCGTGGTCTCGAGTTTGCATCGATGAATGACGAGGAGCTGAGCAGCATGGACATTCAAGGCTCCAAGACAAAGGAGCTTTTTGATCACTGGATCAACGTTTTGCCCAACCAAGGCAGCAGGACCATCAGAACAGATGAGGCTGTCTTCATTGCATTGACTGCTTTACGGGGAATTTGGGATTCTAGTTAAATGACTGGTATAGCACTTGATACCCTATGTACACCTTATGTGTGCGCTTCCTACCTGGCCGGGGGACATTATAGTTAAATGCTCATGACTGATACAGAGCCAACGTGTCGGCAAATGTGCTGTTGTTCTGTATCGCTTCAACCCAATCTACACCATCACGCTCCAACATGATCCTGGTACCCACCGTGCTCAGTCCAAGGACTCTCGATCCCTCATCGTACCCCGTGAAACTCAGGATCCTCTCCTGGCAAAATTCCGGAGACTTGTTACTCGCACACGAGTCGTTGTAGTTGTTGAAGAATGAGTAGAGCCCTGCTCCGTATATGACGACATTGCTGGAATTGATGACTCTCATGCCCCATCCCATGTTGCATCCCGCAGGAACAGGGTCATTCCGGCAGTCCACCCCAAAGTCAGGGTCATTGAGGATGGGCACAAGAGGGAAGGGGTATTGGGCCACGGGGCGGGGCTGGAAATATGCCTCTTCGGTTTGGACATGACCCATGTACACGTCCTTTGTGTTGACGAGTTGATACTGGTACAAAACGTGATGCTCAGATCCAGTTGCGCTGAGCCAAATACGACCTCTCCGGGCTTCGACGAGTACGCCCCGTCCTGCGAAGATGGTAACTCGTTGGTACTTTTGGTCTTCGAGATCATGATCAGCAACCCAGTACCAGCAGTTTTCCGTGAACAAGCCTCCAGCATACGCTGTGATATGTATGCTCATATATGCTGCCACACACTTTGGCTGAACCGTGTCTGTAGCTTTGATGGCGGGGCATTCAGAAACCTGGAGGTATGTTCCCGCAAACCCGCCAATACGGGTGTGTACATCCCACATGCCGGATGGCACACCGGGACTGTAAAGATTGTACTGAATGAGAATGGCGCCTGCTGTGGCACCGCGGGTCGAGACAATGGTATCGGACCATTCAATTTGACCAACGTCCCCTGGACGACCGACTTGAACGACTGGTCGAGGGTTTTCCAAGTCTTGAAAGTTTGGTCCAGTACCCATGATAATTGACGCAAGGGCCTCTCCCACGATTTTGGCATTCGGGGGGATATATATGGTATCAGTGACCATGTAGTATCCAGCATCGAGGTAAGCAATGAGGCCGCTGGCTGCTGTGTAATTGAATAGCGCGTTGAGAGTTTCAGTATCATCGTGAGAGGCATCTCCGTAAGCTCCGTTGGCTTTGGCTGAAACGAAGAAGATGCTTGGAACCTGCTCATATTGGGGCTATTGCTGTTAGCAGCGCCTTGAAACAGAGACTCACTCAACCCACCTTTGATCTCTCGAGGTAGATATTACGGTCGAGAAGGCTAACAGCCCGAGGCGATGGTAGAGCGTAGTAACCTGTTGCGCCAAACATGCCCCGAGAGTCGGCATAGTGTCCCTGAAGTTGTTAGATTACTCCAATTTCTTTCCTCGACGGGACTTACCATCACAAAAACAGATTCAGCTGCTGGTCTCATCATCGAACCCATCATATCGGTGCCTTCGGGGCCAACGAGGACTTTGTTGACATTTTTAAAGTTGACATTCTCTATCGCCAGAGATGCTGCGCTTCCTGTGACGCCTGAGTCGCTACGTGTTGTTGAGATGGCGGTATCGATGTTCTCAAACCAGCTATCAAGGAGGGTAATGGAACCAACACCCTTGGACACATTGTCCATCATGATACCGACTCGGCAGTTCTGAAATACGGTGCTCTTGAAGGTCCATCCCCAGTTCCAGGTCATCCAAACGGCAACATCAGCATTGGAGAACCAAAGGTTGCGTGCCGTGAACTGCTGGTTGCCGAGAACAGTTGCATTGCCGCCACCGTAAAAGTATAGATCGTTCAACAAGCCACCGGATCCTTCCTCGATGAACAGACCAGTGTGGGCGTTTCCCGGAACAGTGGACAGCCTGAACACGCAATTGGTGATGGATGTTGCTTGAGAAGAGGGCCAATGAATGCCAACAGCTGGGAACTCAGGCCGGAGCGCCGTGGTGTCCAAGATCAAGTTGCGGATCTGTCGAAAGAAGACATTTGTAGAGTTCCAGGATAGAGCGCCGTTCCACAGATATGGGTTCGCATCGATTAGGCCAAAGCTTTCCTTGGAGAAGGCTGGAGACGCCTTGATGATTGGTCGGTCGTTGGGGTCACCGACAATCTGGGTATAGTATAGGTCGATGATGGAGCTACTGATCAGGTAGGTTCTGTCCAAGTCAGTGGCATGCTAGAATCCCTCCTCGAGCAACTTACCCTGAAGGAATGTAGACGAGCGCTGGCGAGATGGTGCTTCCCTTGCAAACTCCCGAGATACATCGAACGCCTGCGCTGATGGCAGCATTTATCGCGGCCGTGTCGTCGGCAACTACATAGGCTGTAAGCCAGGAACTGAAGAGCATCAGGCACACATACCTCCATCGCCAACAGCGCCATAGTCCTTCACGTTGCGAAAGACTGGATATAGCTTGTCTGGGTAGTAAGGAGCAGTTCCGAGGTGTGGAATATCTTCGAGCCAGTATCTTGCGCATGTCGTACCCGCAAGGGCAAGGGCGAGTGCCCCCTTGAACTTCATAACGAAGGACGAAGATGAGAGGAGGTAGAAAGAGGGGTAAATCGAAAGGAGGAAAAGTCAGCTCGGAGAATGAGGTTGAAAAATATTATACGAAATGTGCAGATGCCAGGTGCTTTCGAGTTGAGTTGATGCTTGAGGCAAGCGCGAGTTGATGCTCCTTCCTAGAATGTATTCGGGGCAGCGACCTGCACCTTCCTCCAGCGACAGCATTGAAATGCTCTGGAAATCCCCTCAATCACGGCAATATGAACCTCTCCTCCGTAGGTATTCATCTTGTATTTCTTACTGTCAGATGGAAGAGTCACATGCAGTGGCACAGTTTCTCAACCTATTCGAGCAACGGTTTTGTGCACCTCCACCAGATCACCGTCGATCTGCGAACCCCTCAAACCATGATCGTGTAAGTGTACCTTGAGAAACTCCTGCACAGTGATGACGTGTATCTTGCAGAAGCTCACTGAGAATGAAGGAATCGAGATGATGTTGATGAACCCATTACGGGCAAGTGATTGTGTTGAGTATGTGACACCCAGCCTTGTTGAAGGCCGTGCTTTTCTAGTTGAAGACACCCCCCCCTACCTATCCAATGAACGCCATCCGATGCGGCCACCGCGTGGTCATAACCCGTGATTATGTAGTGTAATTTTTTATAATGAAAGTAGCCCTAGATGGACGATCGAGTCTCCGAGTCCAGTGCAACAGCCTTGGCGAGGGTTCCCCTGGCCATGGCCTTCTCGCCTGAGCGCTTGCGGAGGACGTTCTCGATAAAGGCTTCTCCGGCCTTGTAAGAGGAGCGCACCAGAGGTCCACTGGCGCAGTACAGGAAGCCCATGTCCAGCGCCCTCTTGTTCCACATCTCAAATTCGTCAGGGGTGACGTACTTTTCGACCTTGAGGTGACGCTTGGTTGGTCGCATGTACTGGCCAAAGGTGACGACATCGACATCGGCCTTGCGAAGTTCTGCGACTGTTAGCTGAGTTCATTCCAAAGGGACTGGCCTCTTACCCTCAAGTGCGGCCATGACCTCGCGCTCTTGCTCGCCGAGACCAAGCATCAGACTGGTCTTGGTGATGATACCCTCCTTGCCCTTGACGTCCTTGACATGCTTCAGAACGCTCAAGCTCTGTCGGAAAGTGGCCCTGCGATCTCGCACGTATGGGGTGAGGTCCTCGACGGTCTCAACGTTGTGGGCGTAGACATCAAGTCCACTCTCCGCCACAACCTTTACCATATCCAGATCACCACGGAAATCGCCAGTCAGAGCCTCGACAAGCAGAGATGGCTTCTTCTGCTTGATCCTCCGGATCGTCTCGGCGAAGTGGTGTGCTCCGCCATCTGCCAGATCATCTCGGTCCACACTAGTCAAGACAACGTATCCAAGACCCCACCTAGCCAGAGCCTCCGCGGTGTTCTCGGGTTCGTGAGGATCCAATGCGGCGGGCTTTCGATTCGTCTTGACACTGCAGAAGCGGCATCCTCTGGTGCACGTGTCACCCATGAGCATGATGGTCGCAGTGGCGGCATTCTTATCGGAACCACCCCAACACTCGGAAATGTTGGGACATCGAGCTTCCTCACAGACGGTGTGAAGTCCCAATCCTCGCAGATCCTTCTTAATACTCTTGAAGTTGTCGTTTCCAGCTGGAATGGGTGTCTTGAGCCACTCTGGCAGTCTAGTAATCGTCCGTTTCTTGCCCTCGGGTCCGACTTCGGCGGTTCGAAGGGTAAATGCCTCTGCGGGCGACAGCGGCTGCGTAGGCGACGAGGTGGCCAAGAAGTCTGAGAATTCGGCAACCGTGGTATCCTTGAAGTAGCTCTTTCGCTTGGGCTTGGCGGTCTCGCTCGATGTCGGAGGTACAGTGGCGAAAGCTCGAATGGTGGAAGTCGAGGTGAGGGCTTTCCGGATAGGGGCATGCACCCGCTTGAGGGAGGGAGCTATCGACGCCATGATATCGAGACAAGGCAACCGACCTCTTGTCTATAGAAGGAAGGGGAGGAATAAAAAAGACCGTTGAGGCGTTCGTGGGGATGTTGAGCAAAAGCTGGTTCAGTGGCTGCAGAAGCCCATGCAGAAATTCGGGGGAAAAGGCCGATGCGACCCGCACAAGACCGGGTGGCATCCGAAAGACTGGCCAATCAAAGGGAGGCGCAATATCCTTAATCAGCTCCCTCGCAGCTGACAGTCGATCCATCGCAACACCAAAACGCCTTTGCAGGGTCGATTTGCGTCTTTTCGCGACGGACAAATTAGTCATCGGACCATGAGTTCCATGGTAGCCGAGGATCAAGTCGCCGATAGAAGGCGAACATTCGATACGCCGACAAGTAGACGATGTATCGGCCAACAATCACCGAGTGGACCGAGCCAAACAATCACAGATGCAGATATTGACTCCAAGACGTTGAGCTGACAATGTCTATTGCTCCTATCTACTGGGAAGTGCCAAATGGCCCTTCATCGGTTCCTTTCCAGAACCTAATCACCAATCCTCCTTTTCATTTAAATCATATTCCACCCCTCCGAATCAAACAAAACCATACTCCAAACCGCAATCCTTCATCCAGGGGTCGTGAAGCATCACCAGTGTGAAAAGCTCCCGCCCGGATCACCAACCATCCTAAAGGGGGTATCGCCAAAGAGAAGTATAAAAAAAACCAGTTCATCCAAGAATCAGAGGTATTGAAGAGAATATGATTGTTTCCCGCGTCGCCGACGTCGTCCCCGTCTCCTCGGTCCCGTCTCTCTTTGTGGCAGCAAAGTCGGGGAGGAGATGTTGACCGAATAACAATTCAAAGGGATCTCCAGCCAGCAACACGCACCGGCCGCTGTCCATGTGAGAAGGGGATTGATCTCAAAACCGTCGAGTGTTGACCAAGCCTGGAAGAGACATCCTTGAGGAGTCTTGAAAAGATGGGTAAAGGGGGTGAAGAAGATAAAAACAGGCTTGGTCGAGGTCAACGGTTACCCTTACACGTGGGCAGCAGCTCATAAACATTGCACAAGACACAGACTGGAGCTGTGTATGGCGCAGTCAACGCGCGCGAGTGCGTGTCGCCGGGGATGAATGAAACATTAAGAGTTGAAAACCCGCGAGGTGTGTCCAAGGAGCGGGTGTGCTCGATGAAGCGCATGGAAGCAAAGTCGGGCTATCCATGAAGAAAGGGCAGAGTCTCAAGACTCATCAAAGTGAAGCAGAGTGTGTTTGCCAAAACGGCGAGTGTCGTTCTGCAGTCGATATCGTGGCGTTGTTAACGTCGTTTCATCGTAAAGAAATAGGCCGCGCTAATGGCCAAGGGTAAAAAGCAAAAGAGTCACAAAGAAGATCTGAGTGACAGGATGATGATCGCATCGAAGAGTTCGGAAGTCGACAGTGGAAGTTCACTGTCCTCAGGGTCACCCCCTAGTTACGTACTAGGACGCGACTATAGGAGGGCGACGACAACCATACCAGCGACACCAGCCAGGGCCATCTTGCCAACTTGAGCAACGGAAGCAGCGTTCTCGGGGACCTCAGTAGGCTTGCCAGAACCACCAGTGGTTCCGGAGCCGGTGCTGGCGATGGTGCTCTTGGGGGTAGCCTCGTGGGAGGTGGCGTTGACAATAGAGACAAAGCTGGTGCTCTCGATGACGGGGGTAGAGGTGGTCTCGGCGACAGTCTCAACCTCGGAGGTAGTCTCAGCCTGAGTGGTCTCGGGTTGAGCCTCGGTGCTGTAGCCAGTCGCGGTGACGGTGTGAATCTGCGAGAGGAAATAGGTCTTGGTGAGGACCGCAGTGGAAGTCTGAGTGGTGGTATCCTCGGCGAGGGCGAGGGCTGGCAGGACAGCCAGGATAAGCTTGGAGAAATGCATTTTTGTTGTTGTTGAGTTGATGGACCGTGTAAGTGAGTGCTTTCAAAGCGTATAGGCAGCGGTGTATCGCGCGCAAAAGTTGTTTGTGTATGAAGGTAGAGGCGGTCGTGTAAGTGAGCGAGTGGAAATACTCTGTAATCCAAACAGCGAAAGGCCAGGCTATGTGAGCAAGTTTATAAAGGAAGCGATAGACTCTGCCAACGAAGTCTTGTGGGGAAGAGATGTTTCGAAAGGTTTGAAGGGCTAGAAGGATCCTAGAAGAGAGAGTCCAGGATGGTGTCGGGGGGGAAGGGATCCATGAAGTACTCCGGGGCACTGTCTATGCGACGAACAGCAAACAATGGCGCCGCGGGACCTTACAGGCGGGAGAAGAGGACCCCCCTCCATCAGAGAGAGACCTGACCAGGGTATGGCTACGGCTCAAGTGCAGCAAAGTGCCGCCAGGCCAGATGTTGACCATGATGGTGGGATGGGAGGGGCGGACTAGGCCGGAGCCCATTAGACAGGGTAGCGGTGACACGGAATTAAGCCCTCGTTGGGCCGTGTCTCAGGTACTAGTGACCTAGTCAACGGGGGGTCCTCTGTGGCCTGGGCCTCCCCCTTCGAGGGAAATTAATTACAGCGCATGTCGACAGCTTCAGGCACGCGAGCCTGGGCGACCAGGCCCTGGGACGTGGCCCTGTCGTAAGGCCCGGCCCCATGTCGTTTCTTTTGGCGTCATTGTACAATGTCCCCTGGAAGCGCCAGCGTCCAAGGAGCCTTTGACCATTCGGCCTTTGTCTCTACTCTTATCTTTGTGAGACGAACTTAAGATGTCTTGGAGCAGGCAAGGTTTCACCGGTAGTGGTCCATCCCTGGTTCTTTGGTAACGAACTGTTGGGATGGCGAATGCAACTATGGAAAAACTCTGCACTTTAGCAACAGAACCAGAACCGACAAGTCTTGCCGAGTGGCAATGAAAAGCAGGCTGCGAGATGAGGGAATTACCTGACGGCGGCGAGGCTCTCTCTCTCTCTCAAGAGTCAGAGTCAGAGTGTGCCCAACGTGAACCCGTCCAACGCCATCTCGGCGGCGGCCCCAGAAAGTGGCTCAACGTCCTTGCCAACTTTGGTCTTGGCCTCTAAACGACCTCGATGAGCTCTTTTTTTTTTGCCCTGTCCAATCTGATCTTGGTAATGACCCTCTTCACAAAAAAGGCACAAGAGCCGTTCAAGTAAAATTTGCACGATTTCCCTCCCGCCTCGGGATTGGCCAGGTTTACCAGGCACACCCGCCCCGGTTCCTGCGTCGCCTGTGAAATTGTGCCTGGCGCTTTGCCTTATTCAGGTACTCGTGGCCCGGTGCGTGCGACAGTGCTGGGGGAAGCCTTGACTGTCACTCTCTGTTACTACGTAAAAAGCGCCAAGAGGGGAAGAGAACACCCGTCGTCGATCATCACTGCGAAAAGAGGTCATTCGCTCCGGACATGTGCGCTACTGTAATATGAAAAGTTTGATGAGGGCATCTCGTTTGTAATTGCGACCCTCTTTGAGCTTTGCTTTGCTCTTTGCGATGCGTGATGGCGACATGCTGACTGCTTTACCAACCTACATGAAACGAACAAAGAGCAAACAATGGCAGAGACGCCAGAGTCCAGCTTTTGCAACTTTGAAACTGCCTTGTGGTATTTTTAGGGCTTATTGCTTTTCCACAAGGCTCAAAGCCAGTTTTTCTCTCTCTCCGTCGAGCTGAAACTCTGCCACCGAAGGAACATCCTGGTCAGGTTTGTGGGAGAAACTCAACGGTTTCCATTGTTGACCCGTGCCATGCCGGTCAAGGAACGAACTGATGGAACACGGAGGAATTTTGACAGCCTTGGGGAGAGGGGAGAGAGAGAGTAAGCACTGATCGGAGGCCATGATCGGCTACCTACCCGCGCCCCGGATTTGCTTCGCGTCGGGTTGACTCGTGCCTTACGCGTGCTAGTCACTGTACTATGTACGCACTCTACGGTGCATTACCTCGTGTTGAGTCATGTTGTGCAACTTGATTTGTGATGAGCTCTTTTAATCTCTCACACACCGCCCGTTCTCTTGATCATGACTTGTGTGTGTCGGTCCAATCACTCCAGTCGGGGAAAGAATAGGTCTTTGACGTGGCCATGCTGTGTGAAGCCAGCGCATGAGACCAGCGGGCCTCGCGTTCTCTTCCACCTTATTTTAGCTGCTCGCTTCTCCATTGGTGAGACGCGCTTGAAAATAATGGGGAACCGCGGCAGCTTTCCGTAGTCCAATTGCAAGGAGCCGACCCCCTGGACCTGTCCTGTCTCTCTGCTCAGCCCTGCTCCAGCGGGGACACATGCAGTTCGACAATCTGCGACAACAGAGGTTGACGTCAAGCTCTTTTACCGTGGCAACCGGGAGAACCAACGGTCAAACTCAACCTTGCGCGCGACCAGAGGCGAGTGGGTTGAGAACCGAAACTTTGCTTTGCGGAAACACATCCGAGATTTTTCAGCTCATGCAGAGAGAAGATCAATGCCTTTCCTTTCGCCTATTTCTATGAGTTGTCAACAAACCTTAGCAAGACACGGAGCGTTCGTTGCTAGGCGAGATGCGCAGGAATGCGGGACTCTGCCGTGTCGGTCAAGCAGACCGCGCTTTAGGAGGTGACGTAGTAGTTGTCGCAATGCACCAGTCTTCCATGGCATGTTTGTTGTTGTTGTATGCAGGATCCAAACCTGACCACTCTCCGATAGGCTGCCTACAGTAGCTGCCTACCTCCAAGAACAAGTCCAATGAGCCCATGTGATGCAGGCTGTGTTGCTGAGTACCTCAGGCGCCGTGGCGTTGAGCGGTCTCTTGTGGCGGGAAGAGAGGTCACGGCCATAGCTTAAGCCCATCAGAGGCCACCAGTGCCATCTTATGAAACAGAGATAAAAGCCAAGATCACAAACGCGAGAAAGACGTTCTCTCTGAGTGTCGCGACTTTAACCAGAAACACGTGAAGCCAACCGTTGACCTGTTAGGTACGGACGCCTGAACAAGGTTTTGTGGGTCTTCTGCAGCTTAGTCATCCCAATATCTCAACTCCAAACCTTCAAACTCTCACAGCCCATCATCAACCAAGTCAAACATCAAAAAGCCATGACTGACTCACCACCACCGCAGCCTCGCGCTCGCTCGAAATCCCCTGCCCCGCGTGAAGAACCATCCCGCGACAACAGCGACTTGCCTCCCCGGAGGCCCAGGGACCGATCGCGATCGCCCGCGCGCAGACCTAGAGGGTCGGGCGGCTTTAGATGGAAGGGTGATCGGAGGGATAACGACAGGCGGGACTTTCGCCGACGGTCGCCGCATAGACAAGGGGATCGGGACCGTGATCGCGACCGAGGGTATGGCAGAGATCGAGGTCGTGACCGAGGATATGGTAGAGACCATGATCGAGACCGAGATCGCGATTATCGCAGAGACAACCGGGACCGCGACCGTGGTGACCGAAGAGATCGCGACCGCGATAGGGACCAGCAACCAAAGGAGAAGAAGGAAAAGCCCAAGGCGCCTGTCGCCCAGGCAGGAGAGGAGATGATCATCGTCAACGTCAACGACCGACTCGGCACGAAGGCAGCGGTGCCCTGCCTAGAATCCGACACGGTTGGACAGCTCAAGATGATGGTGGCGGCGCGAATCGGCCGAGATCCCGGGCAGATCATTCTCAAGCGACAGAGCGAGAGACCCTTCAAGGACCACATTACACTTGGAGATTACGGCATTTCGAACGGCGTGCAGCTCGACCTGGAAATTGACACACGGGATTAATATCGTCGAGGATGGTTATTACAGGAGTTCAAGGACAACGGATGGATCAAACACACGACCATGGTTACCGAAGCACTTGGTTAAGAACTTGCTTGATTGAAAAGGAATTGATTTTGACATCAAAGCGGCGACTAAGCTCAAGTATGAAAATGTTTCAACGCCAAACAAAGGGGCTACCCAGTGTCCCAAAAGTCGTTCATTTCGTAAGCATCTCGTGCGTGAGCATGATAACAAGACAATATACACAAAGAGATATATGCCCATCATCCAAGTATAAAAATGACAAAAGAAAGAAGCATAGCCAAGTCTTTTATCCCAGTAATCCGCCCCTCAACCAACGCCGTGAACGCTCAAAGGAACTCCTGACTCGTAAATGATATTCCTTCACAAGCACCCTCAAAGTCAAAGTACCGTGCAAGATCTTGACCCTCTATCTCCATCCTGTCCTGCTCCATTGACTCATACGCCGAGTCTCGCTCAATCTTGACCTGTTGACTGAATGATATCAAGCCATTAGGCGATGAGTCCTGAGGACGTAGTGTCTGCTGACGGATAGGAGTATTTTGTTGGCCAATAGATTCCTGGAGTGCAGGATTAGACCCGATGTGCTGGAAGAAACCAACCGGCTCATCGTCATCGTCCAGATCAGGCAACCAGTCAGGCTCGTTCATATCCGGCGAGGGTATGGGTAAAGGCTCTCCCATAGTAGACGGAACCTGGGAAGCAGTGGCCTGCGAGGGGGAGTGTTGGGAGTACGGCGTCAAATTGAAGTTGTCGACTGGACTTGTCGCCTGGATCCGAGGCATACTGGAGTCTTGAAAGTTGCCAGTGTATATAAAATTGCCAAAGAATTGCTGGTTGGTCGGGTCTTGATAGCCCAGCTGTGCTAATGAGTTTAGCCCTCGTTGATTAGGGAGAGCCTCGATGGATTGTAGGAGTTGCTGAAGAGCCTCGTCGTCGAATTGTGGAGAGACTTCATGTATCGGTGATTGATGTGCTGATTGTGCAGGCTGACGCAAAGAATTCTGTGAATCGCTTAAAGATTGTTGCATATTTGTAGGTTGAAACGATTGACCATGAGAACTTGACTGTCTCATGGGAATTGAGGAAAGTGCCAAGTTGTTATTGTTAACCTCTTGAGACATCGATTGTCTCACCTGGCGATAGATATCCCGAGGAAGAGGAGGTTGAGGCTGGAAACCTCGGGTGGCTGCCTGCCCCCATGAAGTGTTGAGGGAGAGGGACTGTGAAGGGGGCCTTTGGCCTGGTTTTGAGAGTCGTGAAGGATTCTGCGCAGGTACCTCCAGGTGTGATGATGCCGGTCTTCGTGAAGTTGCCGGCTTGTTTGCCTTGCCCGTCGGCTGTAAAGACCGAAATTGGCTCCCATTAGGCGAATCTTGTGAAGGTTGATCAGTCCGTTGATTGCGCCTTTGTTGTTTCGACTGCGGATCTCTCGTGGCCGATCGATTTCGTCCCTTTGTTGGTTTTCGACCGTGGCTTGGTGTCTCAAATTTGGGAGGCGCGCTTGGAGGGTCATCCTTGGAGCAGAAGGTAGTGTACAGAATATACACCTTCATCGACTTTGGTTGCTCTGCCATGTACGAGCATAATGGTCCAGCCAGATGTTCCTTCATGTCTCTCTTGGTGAAGCCGCACCAGCAGCGCAAACAGAGGGTCATGCCATGATGTCCTTGGTCATCAAAGTCTGCGTCCCTCCATTCATGGAGAGATTTGCACTTGCCACAGTTTCCTGTTGCTTTAGTCTCTGGGTCGTGTCTCCGGCAGCTCATCAGATACCCGCGATTAACATATCTTGGGTCTCTAGCCCGGATGAGCCCGTGATGATCGACGGCATGTGTGACGATGTGAGAAATCTCTATCTTGCGTCCTTGACAAGCTGTCCTGCCGGGAGTTGAGTATTTTGCGTTGTTGTGCAACCAAAAGAAGCAGGTTTCTTCGGAGCCGATAAAGTTCTTTTCCGAGAATTGACAGTCCGGGCTGCACTCGGCTCGGTCGTCTTGAAAACTTGATGCGTTGGAGGGGCCGGAGCTAGGTTGAGACTGTGGTTCCCTCTGTGTTTGTTGTCGAGCCCTCCCAGCATGTCGAGACGAGTTGCTTGAGTCCGGAACTGCTGGGCTTCTCGGCAAGCGACCTTTGAGCCCTGTTCTGTGTCGCTTTTGCCGTCGCCTGGTGCCCTGTTCGTCGTCCGTCAAGCGGCTATTCTGACGCTTTGGCTGCTTCCTTGTAATAGAACAAGTATCCGTCTCCGATGGGTTGGTCGAAGCCCAGTGAACCTCGCGTAGGCTAGGGCGGGGGGAATACTCCTCCTTAATCCCGCGTGTTGGAGGGGTCGTTTGAAGGGACAAGCTTGGGTGCCAGCTACGCGTGTCTGGCGGCCTGCCCTCGTCATGATGTCCTGTATCATGGTATTTCGAGTTGCGGTCGGCGAAAGATGGTGTAGGCTCGGAAGCCTGAAACGAAGCATTGAAGCCCAGCAGGCGATCTTGGAAGGTGTTTCCATCGACAGATGCCGGCTGGCTCAAATTGCGGCGGGCTGCAAAGGCAAAAGGAGTAGTGGTCTGGATGGGCGAAGGATTGTGTTTATTGGTGTCGGAGGGGGAGGCTTGGTGTAGAATATTGGTGACTAGGCCTACGATCTTATCGTTTTGGCGCATTCGCTCGTCCAGAGATAGAGAGTTGATGATGACGCCCGGATCTGGCCGGGAACTGTCTTGTCCGTTGACCCATTGTGAGGCCTTCGCGCGTGACTTTCTCTCATATTCCGACAGTTGCTCCTGTATTCTCCAATCACTTGGAGGTGGAACGGTATATTGGCTTGCGTCGAGGTCGATGCTGGCGACGCTCTGAGTGGTGATGCCAGCGTTGGCGTTTCTGGTTGGGTCTGGGTCCATCGTTTCTACCGGTCGGCGCAGGGTCCGAGGTCTCTCCGATGACGTTGCAGCCTGCTAGACCAGGCCTTGCGAGTTACCCGGCACCAGGCACAGACGAGACGAGGATGGCGGCGGTTTGTAAAACAAACTTGGGAGCAAATGAGGATGGCGGGTGATGGGCTCAAGGATAAAGAATGAGGAGGAGGATTTGGAAATGGGAAATTGAGGCGCAGACTGTGTGGAATTCTCCTGGTACACACATGAATGGGCATCGCAGAGGTTTGGATTGTCTTGTACAACCAGGCTCTGGGTTCTGGCGTCATGATTGGTGGTGTGTGGCTGTAGGCGTTTTTTTCAACCTCCGAACCCCTGCTTTTCAACCCCCCTGATACTGTGTGCGTACACAGCTGTGGACGAGGATCCATATCGGGCGTAAATGCATTTTTGCGGTGCGATTCAGATTCTGAGGCGAGAGTTGAGCCTCAAATTGGGTCATGATGGAGTGAATTTGGATGTTGAAAGGGTTGAGTTTCAGAAGTTACGAGGATTAATCGTAGATTCGCCTCATTGGAAAGTGAAGCCCGTTTTGGCAGTCGCCGACTGGTTGTGTGAGATTATGTCATCAGGGATCTCCCCCGTTCCGCGAACATCCGGCATCGGAGACTTGCGGGACTTGATTGGTGAGAGCAGAGCCTCAATCGACATGGCTACAGTTCCTGTTGAGCCTCAGCTCGAATAAGAGGTGAGAAGAGCAAGAGATCAGTGTAGAATACTGTAAGACTGGAAGTCAAACGTGACAAGGTCAAATCATCCCCACTTCGCTTGGTAGTCTCGGGTAGATGCTAGCTCTTTTCCACGGGAAAGATCGCGGAAATGGGGTTCCCCAGATTATTTCTTTGCCGAGCAGTCCAGGATCTCATCTCTTGGTCGGGTATGCAAGTTATTTTATCTACAAACTTTGCTGTTCCAAGCGAGCGATTCGCTAGATACCCAGATCAGGACATCAGATTAGTTCATCACAGGTTTCGACGGGGATAGCCCTAGACATCCGAGAAATGTCCTCGCATAAGTATAGGGTATGTCAGATCGCATATGAGATAATGAGGCCTACAATCCGGAGTTACTTTTATCTTAAATCTCAACACTTTTAAACGGTATTAGATCTCGCAAGTAAAGATGCGACTCTGGCCGCGAATAGGATAAACACTGGCTAACTATGTCTAATAGATTTTTCTACGAGGCACAGAATTCTCGGATGTTCCTTGCGGGTAGGTTTCCTTTGCATCCAAGAGTTCAAATCTGCCCAGAGCAAAAAGGAGAGTCCTAGAATATCATCTCATCACGGATTCAGTCCCATGATTGCTTATGGCCCAAGGCAGGTTTAACCACCTAAATTCTACCTTGGATTTGGCGATTCGAACCCGAACACAATTAGAGTCCGGGTGATGTTGGTTGACTCTCCATAAGTACGGATATTGGCCATGGCATATCGAGAAAGAATCCAACCACTTTACGAAAACTACGCCGGCCAGGTTCACGCCGATTCGGTTGGGACAAGAGGGGCAGCAGCTCTCAAAGGAACCTGGGAGCCAGAGGAACTCTGTCGAGAGTTCCTAATACGCTAATCCTACCCGTGAATACCGTGTTGGGGTTCGTGTCTAGTCGTTGCAGCCCTCGACTTCGCACCATCGCTCGAATCTCCGAATTTGAATGTTGCCGACGGGGAAATGTCGTTCGGGATACGTGAGGAGGATGATTCTCGGCATTCGGTATTCTTTCGCGCCCAGGAGGTCCATCGCGAAGATCGTTTTGGATCATAAAGGGGTCGTGGATCAGAAATCCATCGTGCGTACCGTGGTCTACCAGGATCGATGAATGGGTTTCTGTTGGATGCCCAAGTCGTCAAGGTTGGGCTATGGTTGCACCAGTTGGGGGTTCATCAAGATCGAAGTCGTATCCATCTCCTGATGCCAAGCGAGTAAGCGGCCGATGAACTTGTTGTTTGGTGGGTATGTCGGTGGTTTTGGTAGTGCCCGAAACGTCGTGCCAGATCTGGTTGTGGAATCCGCGGCGGGTATTTCCTTTCTCGCCAGGATAAGAAATGCCCAAGCTCCGACAGGGAGTGTTGACAATGAGGTGGTGATTCTGACAGACAGACTGCCATCCAACCACGAATTTGGAGTTTAAATCCTTGATATATAACGCATCGCTCTTCAAGTCGTTACGGAATCGTCTGACCGGGGATCGAGAGTAATCGAAATATCGTGTGGTCCGGGCCAAGTTTTGGGTTGCGTTTGCAGGTTGACCTTGATAGTATCCCAGCCCATGTTTTGTCTCAACAACGGAACATCCGAGAGGAGGAAAAGAGGGCATCGGAATTCAATTGCGAGGTCTGCTCCTTTTGTTGACGACTCTTATCAGCTGACACGGCAAGAATAGTGTGTTTGGTGGCGGAGGCTGCCGGTCGTCAGACGCCGCATCGTGAGTCTGGCCCAGGTCGGAAAAATTGACCGAGAATTGGGGCATCGTGAGGTCCGGAATATATTTCCGTAGAGGGAACTGGGACTTGGGATCCGAAATGGCCAGTCTCATGTACTATATGAAAGCAAGTGGCTGAAAGCAGGGACAGAATAGATTGAAAGTAAAGTCGCGTCGACCTGAACTGTTCACTACTGGTCGTAGAAGCACTGAATCCAACTAAAGCCTTAGATGGGCTCTTCAAGAGCATTCACAAGTGTAGCGTTCCGGTTGCTCGAAACCACTCGCCTGCGCTGCCACAGTTGCGTGAGTGTCCGAGGTGAGTACAACCCATATCTCAACCTTGTCCAATCCTTGAAGCCAAGGCTGCCGGAATGAGACTGCTGGATGGGGCTGGCTGTTATGCTGGCTCTATAGCATGTTGAAACATGTTGATATCTCAGAGTTCAATCCCAAAGAAGTCCCAGCCTGAACAAGGCGTCGTATCGGCTCCTAGTACTTCCACCGAGGCAACAGACGAGTCGAGTCGATCAAAACAGCTCTCCAACAATCGTGGCAGTGCCATCGAACCTTCTCCAAAACCGAGCCTTGAAAACATCGGAACCGCTCGACTTCTTGGCACCGATCAAAATGCCGCATGCACCACCGCAAGGGCATGGCATCGTGAACGTGAACGAGTGGTGAGAGGGCGTGTGATGCGATCCTTGGACTCATCTACACTAAGCCCTTCGTCTTGGGTTGTCTCGGGGAGAATTGCGATGTTTGGACATGAACAGACCAGGGTACGGAGTGGGATTTCCGTGGGTCCCCACGCCCGACCAAAGCGACCGGGATACTCCCGAGCATGACGGTCATGACTCGGTCAAAACTCGACAGCCGCTTCGTTTGTTTGCCCTAAGATGAACGTTAGGCTGCGCTACGGCACGCCAAGTTTCAATGAAGGATAGCAACGGCTTGCTGATTCCTGGTGGTGCTTGTTGCGGCTCTTCGTTCCCAAGCCGACAAACAGAACCGCATCAAGATTATCGACAGATTGCGATCGTGGTAGTACCACAATGCCGACGCAAGGGCCATGAACAGAAACAGAGAATCCCTGGTGCGGAAGACATGGTCAAGCTTACTGTCGCAACCAGCTTCTCCTCAGACGAATATTGTCAGGCGAAGCTCCGACCAGGTTACTCCGCATGAGGAGAAGGTGGGCGAGTCGCAATGGGTCGACTGGTACCGTTTTCCGCCCGAGCTGTGTCTGAATGCCACTCCAGTTGCAATGATGTCATGAGATATTGCTGAAAGAATTGAGGCGAGCCAAAACTTGGCTGCGAGGCTTTGGACATGATCACGAGTCGTCGAGCATTGGGCTTCGCATCCAGGGCGATGGCTTTTGCCCCTTCATTAGAGCAGAGGTGGGCAAAGGCCAAGAGACGGTCCGTTCCCCTCCCTGGTCGCGCCGAAGAAGAAGTCGTCCGTAAATGGAAATAGGCGGCGCAACTTTCGCTTTCGAGACGGGCGACATCTAGGGAATCGGCAAATCACCGATGTTGCACGTTTTTCCCAAGACAGGGGGGCGGCGATGACCATCTTCGACTCAATTTGGCAAGTTGCGGCGGACCGGGGTGCACGGGCTAGTGGGGCTGCGGAGTGGGCGACATTGCCTTTCTTGGCCGTGGAAGAATGCCATGATCGTCGAACCGTCTAGACTTTCGATGCCGTGTTGTTGTTTCGTTGATGGTTTGCAATTTGTGGTTTGTGGGTTGTGTGTTTTGGTTGAGGCAAGCGGCAGACGGGAAGTTGAGGCGAGCAGTCGCAAGTTGGAAGGTGCCCGGCAACCATTGCTCACGTGCCCTGAGTACGTACCATTTGAACTTCTGTGCCCTTCTATTGATCCAGGATGTTTGCCCTACACTCATCAACATCCCATAATGGATATTTACTACGCGGTACGTATAGCCAGTTTAATGCTCACCGCTCTCCATCACGATCAAGCTTCCCCTACGCCCGCATCAAGTCAGTCCTGAAGCACCGCCTCAAGCCGAATCAGCTGACTCCCGCTCTTGCCAATTCAAAAGACGCTACCCCAACTAAGAATTTTTAGCGTGTGCGGGGAATGGAGACGGCCCCACTCACTCCTCGGTGTCACCCACCACCCTTGCCCACTTGTTCATGCTCAAAACCAACCATGATTGAGCCTCGAAGATGGAGCAGGAGAACGATTTGTGATGTCCCCTCATCCCTGCTTTGATAACTTTGATATGATATCCCAAAACATGTCCTTGTACGGAACTCTCTCCGGACTCTGGTCGCACAGCTCGCCGAGTTCCACCCTTGGAGGCTTGGACAACCCCCATGTCGTACGGGATGGCCAATCGAGTTGAATACAATGTGATAATTGGGCTTCGGAGACAGGCCCCTGAGCTGATGATGCCTGATCCTCTCAAAAGCTTCACCGTCTCCACACGCTCATGCATCAAGACTCGAACACGCTCACGTTGCTTACCGCGTGCCGCCACCCGGCCGGCCGGTTGCCGTTGATCCCAGAAACCTTGAGGTTATCGATGTGCTTCAGACCCATGTCGACATGGTCCACTCCCATTTCTTTCGCAGAGTTACCGAACCTGAACTAGACACCCTGTCTTCCCCAAGAAAAGACTCACGTCATCTGGGGTTGTTTTATGCCCGGGGAATCCGGGGACGTTGCGGTGGATCCAGTAACATCCTCTCTCAACGTCTGTTCATCAGAATTTCAGTTACACATGGGACGACAACTGAACACAAATTGTCGTACGAAGCATGGCTATGAGGAATCAACATGTTGATAGGACAGATACAGGGGGGAAGCTAGTGGCAGGCAAGTCATCGGAGTGTTTTCTTGAATTCCGCCACTTGGTAGTCCTTTGATGGGGACCTGAATATCTAATACTGAGACAGGTCTAGTGGCGTTGTTGGATACTACGGTGTGGAGATTTGACAGCTCTTGATAATCTTTTGTGACTTAGCAAGTGTGATATCAAGAGGCCATTCCGGTAGCGGATACACTATGAGGTTCCAGCAAGTGCCTGTCTTTAGGTTTGAATTTTATGAAAGAAACATGACACCGCACTGGAAGCACTCGGAACGACCAAGAAGAGAAGGATTCTTTGGCATGGCTCAACACACTGGTCACTTGCTGTACCCAGTGGTTTGACCTGCTGTCAAAGCTCTTGAGGTCTGTTGACAAGCGCAAGAATCAGACTCGAGTTGAAACCTCCATGATGGAGGCATGTCGATCCTTACTCAACCAATAACCTTCTAGAAAGCTGCCATGCTTCGATCGCGCCAAGATGAACGCCACGCGACGGAGTGGCCGTGGCACCTGGACGGTGGCGGCTACTAGGAAGAACGTTGTTTGGATGGGATCAACATGGCTTTTGGAGAAGTTGGTGCAGTTGGAGTAAGTATCGGAAGTTCTGCTCCCGAATGATGCTCTTCAGACTTGAGTTTCTCGAGCCAAAACAAATGTCCTGGAGACCGAGATATTGAACCATCGTGATATCTAGCTGCTCTCTGAAGAGGCAGGTAGTCCTTGGACTCGTCTGGCAAAGACCCATCCAGGATCTTGGACGTCGATCGCCGAGTGCTGAAGGGTTAGCGCCGCCGGAGGTACTTGGGGTAAGTCTTGACTTGGCGGTTGGGGGACAAAAGCTACAGACACGAGTTGTGCTTGGGCCATGTCCGCGACAGGCAACCACCCGCGAATGGGTGTGGGTGAGACGCGGCGTTGCATTTGGTGAAGCGAGTGTCTAGATCTGGACGCCCCTGCGATACCTCCGGTTGATTCCCGCGGTTGGGCTGTTACGAAAAAGTCACCCGACACGAGGGAATAACATCTCGGAACCGACTTGGGTGAACTGGGGTGGACATGAGAGACTGAGTCAAGTGAAGGTGCAAGGCGTTGAAGATTACAATGGCTGTGTCCATGAATGGGCGAACCAACATGCTGGATGAGGCGAGATACCTCATGTATGGCACACAAACACATGGAGACTAAGAGCAGGAGGGATACCCCAAAAGCTACGTACAGCAATTCCGAGGGGAGAATTTCCACTTGTGTCAAACTTGGAGATGGAAGGTCCCTGGAGAAGCATCATGATTCCTGAGGTTACAGGCCAATCTTGAAGGACGTGAAGGGCCATCCCCGGACCCCGGACCCCAGACTCTCTGCGCCCTTTCGTGGTCGGTCGTCATGAGCCCTGATCCATGAGCCATGGCACCTCAAATTTCAGGCGACGACAGGACGTTTCCCAATCGGCGTCCAGTGATTACCTGCCGGGAATCCCTGAAAGGCCGGGGCCCCGTGACCTAAACCCGACTCGTCAAAATCCCCGCATCATGCCCCCAGGCCTCATCCGTCATCATTGCCAAAACTCCACACTCCCCCCCTGGTAGAGAGTTTTCTCCCCCGCGCCATTTCTCCAGCTTTTTTAATTCCCTCTCCGGACTCTGGGACCGCGGAGAGATTCCCCACATACTTTAACTGTGGCCGTTGAAGGTAACTGAACAGCGCACTCAGGGGTAAGGGGGGAGATGAGACTGATGCCTGATGCCTGATGAAGACTTGTATTGTAGTTAATCGTTGCAGGATAATCTTTTATCATGCTACTCAACTGTCACTGTCCGTGACATTCACTGACAAACCCATTGCCGCTTGTTACCCCCCTGTTCGGCTGGTCCTTGCGAAAAAGGCCCACCCGTAGTCCTGCCCAAGTCAGTTTGGCCGCGGTAAATTGGTGTCCTCTGACTGGCTGCGACAAAGTTTCTTGATTCACTGGCGTTGTTCTAGTGGCGCCATGCGGGAGGCCAATCGTCATTCCTCTGGGGCAGGGGAGGGGGAGACGCAGACACCCCCCCGGTCGTTAAGTTTTGTCAAGACCTGACACCCTAAAGTTTGGAGCCAAGGAAGACGGTTCAACGCCGTGTCTGTCAGTAGTTGAGGGGAATTGGAGAGACTGGGGTCCCTTTTGTTTTACTATATAAGATGCCCGAGTCCTCCCTAGATTCAAGCTTGTCACTACTCTCCATCGCAACCCAGCCTCATCGGCTTTACTCGACCTCTTCCTCACTTGATCTCAAGTGGCTTCTTCTTCATTTGGCCGATAGTGGTCTCCTCTTCACTTAGATCTAAAGTGGTTTCTTCACTGGATCTACAGTGGCCCGTCTTCACTTGATCCACGATTACACCTCTCCCTCTACTTGATTGAGCGATTGCCTCTTTCACTTTTTCCCTTCCATATTGGACAAGCCTTCCAGCATGTCTAGCCTTAAAGACGAGAAGGTCTTTCACGACGAGGGGGACGGCACTGTCGAGGATGTTGATATCGTCCCCTCCGACCTACCCGTCCACCTCGGAGAAGATGTCGCGTACGGCCCAAGCGGCATTGCCGGTGTCGTTCAGTCTCCTTTCGTCTTTGCTGCTGCCCTAATTGCCTCTATGGGTGGTTTCTCCTTTGGTTACGACCAAGGTGTGATTTCCATCATCAACGTCATGGACCAGTTCCACGACGTTTTCCCATACGCAACCAACGGTTTTGGCAAGGGATTTATGACCGCAATGTTGGAGTTCGGTGCGGCCCTGGGTTGTTTCTTTATGCCGTGGTTGGCAGACAAAATATCACGAAAGAAGGCCATTTTTGTAGTCACGATTTTCTTCAATGTGGGCGCTATTCTTCAGACCGCTGCCGTCAACTACGAGATGCTCGTCTTGGGAAGGACCATTGGAGGCATTGGAGTTGGTACTTTAGCTATGGTAAGTGTTCAGCTGCGTTCTTCGTTGTTGTGGCCGATACCCCCTTTGGAGCTGCCATGATATCCAACGAACAAAGTACCCCCGAAACTTGGTAAGACAAGCTTATTCTAACGTGAATTAGGGCGCCCCACTCTATATTTCCGAAATCTCGCCCCCTAACCTTCGTGGTACACTACTCGTCCTTGAGTCGGTTTCAATCTGCCTCGGTGTCGTCGTCTCGTTTTATATCACCTACGGAACTCGCCATATGGATGGAGAGATCGCCTTCCGCCTCCCTCTCGGCCTTCAAATGGTCTCTGCCACCATTGTTGGTTTCGGCATCTTCCTTTTCCCGTACTCACCTCGCTGGCTCGCCCTTGTTGGACGCAACGATGATGCTCTTGCCAACCTGTCTCGGATGCGCCGTCTTCCTGCAGATGATGAACGGGTTCAGACTGAATACAAGGGAATCATTGCTGAGGCCCAGTTCCAGAAGACCGTCCTCGAGCGCCGCCATCCCGGCAAGCATGGCCTCAGACTTGAGATTCTCACTTGGCTCGATCTTTTTAGCCCTAAGAGCTGGAGACGAACTGTTGTTGGAGTTGGTGTGTGCGCGTTCCAGCAGCTTAGCGGGATCAATGCTTTCATATACTACGCCCCAACGCTCTTCCAGTCCCTAGGACAGAGCGAACAGATGGCTCTCGACATGTCCGGAGTTTTCAACATCCTTCAGCTTTTTGCCGTTTCTGTCTGCTTCTTTATTATCGACCGGGTGGGTCGACGACCCCTCGCTATCTTCGGCGGCCTGGGCGGTCTTGTTTCCTGGGGTATTATGGCCATTCTTGTCGGCCTTTACTCTGACAACTGGAAGGCCCACTCTGCTGCAGGATGGGGAGCTGTTGCAATGGCCTTCGTGTTTATCCTGACTTATGGAGTCTCTTATTCGCCCCTCGGCTGGGCTCTACCCTCCGAAGTCTTTCCCACCGCAACTCGAGCCAAGGGCGTTGCCTTGTCCACCGCTACAGTGTGGATATTTAATTTTATTGTCGGAATCATTACTCCGCCTATGATAGAAAATACTGGCTTCGGAACGTACGTATTCTTCGGTACGTTTTGCGGTTTGGCGGCGGTGTGGGCGTGGTTCTTCGTTCCTGAAACAAAGGGCAAAACACTTGAACAAATGGACGAGGTTTTCAAAGATAACAGTGGGCAAGAGGAGAGGGAGATTATGCAGGCTACGGCAGCTCAGGTGATGCGTGCTGGCGTTCCTACCCACCAGGTTTGAATTGTCTCTTTATTCGCACCCACTATCTGCACCCACACTAGATAGTAGACCATAAGAACACTGGTATTCCATTAGCGAGAAATATACTTTCATATTATCTCTCAATACTGAAACAAAGTCGTTGATTTGGTACTGAGATGTGAGTTCAGGGGGTAGTGTGAGACCTCTATTCGGAGTCAGCCTTCAGACTTTATGTCTCGGAGTTGTGACTGGTCGACCTTATGGCATACTCGTACGAAGAAGATAACTCCTTGAAAGGCAATTTTGCATTGAAGGCTTCCTTGGGAGCGTGATCGACCCGGTTTTACGGTCCATGGGGAGGTGTGGGAGCGAAGAAAGGGGGAAGGAATTCTGAATTTAATTTGGTCAAACGCCGCCAATCGACTTGGAATATGACGAAGGCGAGAAATAATCTTCTAAACAATAATATTTAATGGGCTCATCGCCGACGGCAAGGGTTGACTTTGGAAGAAGTGGGATAACTCGACGCAGTTCCTGACCCCTGGGCTCTCCACCAAGCGTCGGATGAACATTCCTAGTTGCTTCAAGGTGTCTTCACCTCCGTTTAGATTCCTTGCTAGGTAGACTTTTATATGCCGCTCTAAGTATCAATGAATTTGTTTCTCCTACTTTTATTCTACTATGAGAGTGGGTTGTGGTCATGTCTGTCACTACGTACCTCCCCTGGTGCTCCTCGACCTTACCTACCTCGTAGGTAAATTAGGGTGGGCCAAGAGGACCACATACCTCGATTTAGAAACTAATGCATAGTTATATTTTAACCTTAAACCTTAAAATCTTATTTTAACGAAGCAAGTGCATACTTTTATCCTCCGTTGCAGAAGAATTCTATGCCACGGCGCCAAGCCATCCGTCTAACCCGTCGCCGCACTCTAGGTGACAAGTCGCTTCACCAAGCATGTGATATCCAGAAATAACTAAACTAGGCTTATGTATTGTTCAACGAGTTCCTTGCTGGAATCCTGACCCTCTGGCAAGGAGATACGACATTTGCCTGACGACACTTGGGAAGAAGAGTCCTAACGTATCAGACAACTCTGCTCGGATAAAGAAGAAGTCCCTATTGGGGACATTTATGTATCCAATTCAGCACTCAATAGGGTAAAGTAGATCCTGGGGGAAAGAATGTTGAATTATTCCATCTTTTGAGCCTTCCTTACCTTTCGAAGGATTTCCTAGAGTGACTGACGCAGGTGAACATTCCGGTCTGCGTGACCGCTTCTAAGACTCAGATCACTCCTGTGTCATCCCATACTGACCTTTGAAACAAGACGGCTAGGCCTGATTTTGACTACAAAGGCTTAATGGAGGCGAAGGTGTATGTCGGATCGAGCTTGAACCGATACAGGGGCTGGTTTCGTCCAAGCGAACACCGGCACAAGATCAACAGGGGAAACCCTTTCAAAATCACCAATGTCTATTATGCCTGTGCGAGATGGCTTGACGTGTTGCCTGATTTCCGCGTTGTTGGAGTCTGGCTAAATCCCCACGTGATGGAACAGCAAACTAGGACCAGGACCTAAAAAGGTGGCTGCAGCATGACCTTTTACGTTGAGGATATCGTTCGCGATCTTTGTAGATGCTTGATCTGCGACTGGATCATCTCTGTCTTCATTCAATAAGTGCCTAACGGCCCCCAGAAGAAAATTGCCCCAGAAGACGTCGCAGGCACTTCTGGCCCCGTTTCATACCATCGGAATAACATTCCTAACTGGGTTTCGTGTGGAGGTTATGTCACTTATGTAGGATGGGATGCCCCTGCTCGCGGGGGGTTTTGTCTTTGGTGCATCCATTTCGCCATGAGGTATACAAATGAAGCCGTTCTCAGTAGACTTTCGACGAAGTTCTTGATAAAGTTTACCATACTCATAATAGAGTAATATAAAAGTATTATAAAGTATAATCTATAAGCTTTAGTACTATAATATAATAATACTTATAGATAGGGAATAAATATATCTAAATTAGATTAGAGGATAAGCAAAGTCTTCTCTAATAACATCTTATCTTTACGCTTATTTATTACAGAAACAAAACCCTAAACATGTGTAGACGCTGCGCCCCCTAGGGACGTTGGCCTTGAAGCCCCCAGATCTGTTGGTACTCCACCCAATTTGCGCTCTAGAAAGTCGTACAGTAAACACTCCCCTTTGATAGTCCATAGTTTCTTTGTCAGGAAGTTGGGACTCTGATCAAAGCCCAGTTGAGACGATGATTACCCGGTGACGCTGCGACGATATTACCAAGAATGTGGTCACCCTGGTCAAACAAAGCTAAATGTTCAGCTTTGTCGTGGACAAATTGCTCTTCTTTGGCGGCTTCTACATCTGAAGGCCCGAGTCGTGCTCTCTGGTTTGCCAGCGATTCGAGGTTATTCGTCAAGGACCAAATGGTGAAGCTGTATTTCATCCGACTGGGGCTTTCAATACTCGTAGGATCTAGTATAAAGAGGGCTACGATAGTCATACAGGATTGGGTTGCTTCGAAAGGATCCAAGTCGCGACGAACTAATAACCTGGACGACATCGAAGAGTCCTGATGTCGTCTTGTCGACAGCGTGTGGGTTAGTTATTCACGGTCGACTCAGGTAATTATCAGTAATAACTCAATTTCCCGCCCCTGATCCCCAGGCGGAACGAAAAAGGGGAAAGGAAAACGCAGAGGAAATAACCTAACCCAGCTATTAAAAACCTCACCCCAACCCGCAATGACAATGAACTTCGGCGGAAAAAAAAAAGGAAAATTCCCGTGAGCCAGAAACCGAGAAGAGAAATTTGCAATCGTTGGATTTCTGACTAGAGTTGAGAGTGGCAATGATGATGACGCTTCCGGCGTATCATCGGAATCCATAGGTAAATGAGACGAGATTCGTTGATCATTATAGAGGGGAGGGCGGCCGTGAGAATCGGGACGCCGCAAACTCGGAAAAGGTGAAGTCGGCCCCCGAGAAGTGAAGAAGTCGGCGCTGTGGGGCTTTCGGCGGTCGATGAAGTCGGCCCCCGGGATAGGACGGCGGGCTCGGCGGCCGCAGGTTCCGGCTCGCGAAGGCGTGACTCGGAACCCACCACAACAAAAATTCCAATCCAATTGGTCCTTCTAGAGTTTAATGTGGATGCTCTAGACTATGGTACGGCACTGTAAAATCGCGAGGCGCAAATTACGGCCCGACTTACACGGCTGATAGGTGCAAGGGAACGGGTTCAGCGCTGGACGCAAGCACGCAGATCGCGGCATCCGTGACAATCTGAACGGGTACGCCGAGGAATGGAATCTCGGCAGAGATTTCTCCCGCCGGTGAGTCACTTGCTGCCCGTTGTTTGGATATAGGGGTGGTTACTGAGGTAGATCCCTTGGCATATAATTATTCATCTGGTATTCCTCTTCAATAACATCTTTGTTCTAACGAATCCATCCATTTCACGTCGCTCATTGATACTCGAGTACATCTCGAATCACTTTCCCTCTACCACTTATCACCTTATAATCGAAACCCATCTATCCCCGATCATTCGCTCCGACAAGACGCTGCAATCTCATTCAGTGTTGGAATCCAGGGGCCGAAGCCCTACCAACAGGATGGGAAAGGAGGAGACGACAGAGAGCGCGAGCAACAGCACTGAGCGCGTCGAGAGCTCCGATCCCGAAGAGCTCTCCGCCTCAGCCGCCTACGTGCGCATCTTCCGATATGCCAACTTTTCGGAATACTCGCTGCAACTCATCGCCATCTTCGCCGCCGTCGCTTCTGGTGCCGGCATAGCCCTCCAGAACCTCATCTTTGGCGACTTCATCACCTCCGTCACAAAGTATACAACCGGTCGACTATCCCCTGCCGAGTTCCGCGATGATGCCGCTCAGTTAGCCCTCTACTTTGTCTACCTCGGCGTTGGCAGGTTCTGCTTGTCGTACATCTACAATTCACTCTTGACATATGCGGCACACTGCATTACTCGCAACATCCGTCGCGAGTACCTGTCAGCGGCTTTGAGGCAGGAGGTTGCATTTTTCGATCTTGGTACTGGCGGTTCTGTCGCAACTCAAGCTACCTCCAACGGTCGTCTGATACATGGTGGCATCAGCGAGAAGCTAGGTCTGACATTCCAAGGCCTCTCTGCCTTTGTCACAGCCTTTATCATTGCCTTCGTTGTCCAATGGAAACTCACACTCATCTGTCTCTGTATTGCCCCGGCTACCCTCCTGGTTAATGGGGCTGCAGCAGGGATAATGGCTGGCTACGAGACCGAGATCCTCAATATCCATGCCCAAGCTAATGCCTTCGCCGAGGGCATTCTGTCTAGTGTGCGGACGATCCACGCCTTTGGGATGCGAGGACCTCTCGTCTCCAAGTTTGACCAATACCTTGCCGATGCTCATGCCGTTGGTAAGAAGATCTCGCCCCTTTTCGGCATGCTTCTTTCAACCGAGTACTGTATCATCTATTTGGGTTATGGACTCGCTTTCTGGCAAGGCGTCAAGATGCTTGCTAGAGGAGAGATTGACGAACCAGGAGAGATCTTTACGTGAGTAACAATTCGCCCATGTCGATGACATTGCTGACCATCCCAGGGTTCTCCTGTCCGTAATCATTGCCGCTACCAACCTGACGATGCTCGCCCCATACTCCATCGACTTTACTCGAGCCTCCACCGCCGCCGCCAAGTTATTCGTCTTGATCGATCGAAACTCCCGCATTGACCCTTTGGCGAGCACCGGAGAACAACCTTCTGAAAGCATCATCGGAGAAGTCGAGCTCAACAACATCACCTTTTCCTACCCTACGCGTCCGGGTGTTACTGTTCTGGATGACTTCTCCCTCAAGATTCCTGCTGGAAAGGTCACCGCCCTCGTGGTAAGTTGAGAAAGTGACATCCACTTCCACACGGCCATACTAACATCTTCATAGGGACCGTCAGGCTCCGGCAAGAGTACTATTATCGGCCTTCTCGAACGATGGTATAATCCTCACTCTGGCAGCATCAAAATCGACGGCCGACCTATCAATAACCTGAATCTCCACTGGCTTCGAAAGCATGTCCGCCTGGTCCAGCAAGAACCCGTCTTATTCAACGGCACCATCTTTGAGAACATCCAACAGGGCCTTATAGGCACTCAGTGGGAGGACTTGCCCAGGCAAGAACAGGAGAAGCTTGTTCATGAAGCTGCAACGATGGCCTTTGCTCACGACTTTATCTCTGATCTTCCCAATGGTTACGATACCCAGATTGGGCAGCGCGGCGGGCTTCTCTCTGGTGGCCAGAAACAACGCATTGCTATCGCGCGTAGCGTCATCTCCCAGCCGAAAGTTTTGCTTTTGGACGAAGCGACTAGTGCACTTGATCCATACGCTGAAAGCATTGTCCAACAGGCCCTTGACAAAGCGTCCAAGGGTCGCACCACGATCGTTATTGCGCATAAACTTGCTACCATCCAGAAGGCTGACAACATTGTTGTCATGACGAATGGACGCATTGTGGAGCAAGGAACTCACGAGTCTCTGCTTCAGACTGACGGCGTATACTCGCGGCTTGTCAAGATCCAGGATCTGGCAGTCGATGATGATGAATCAGCATCTTCAACGGATGAGACCAACGTGGCCGACAACACCAGAGAAGACACTGTCAAACTTTCGAGAACTCTGACGAACCATGACTTGGACCAGCAGGGCACGAACGCTGTCCAAGATCGGGACAACTATGCTCTTCATAAGCAATGGGGTATCTTTCAGGTTCTGGCACGCCTTGTACGAGACACTCCGGAACTCCTTTGGCCCTACGTTTTCACAGTGGGTGGATGTATCCTCGGTGGTAAGTTTATCGTCTACGTGTTTGATCCCGCTGCTAACACACCTAGGCGCGATGTTCCCTGGACAAGCCATCCTCCTAGCCAATGTCATGGACATCTTTTCCCTCCCAGGCTCCGAGATGGAACGAGAAGGTAATTTCTATGCCAAGATGTTCATTGTTCTTGGTGGTGGCTGTCTTCTCGCCTACTTCGCCGTTGGATACGCAAGCAACATCGTCGCCCAGCAACTAAGTCACAAATATCGCAAGCAGACCCTTGACGACATGCTCCGACAAGACCTCCAGTTCTTCGATCGGGAAGAGAATACCACGGGAGCGCTCGTCAGCCGCGTTGATTCCAACCCGCAATCGATTCTTGAGCTCATGGGCTACAACGTTGCTCTGATCCTCGTGTGTGCCCTGAACGTTACTGCCTGTAGTATCCTTGCTATCGCGCATAGCTGGAAGCTCGGGTTGGTCGTTGTTTGTGCTGGTCTTCCTCCTCTGGTTGGTGCCGGCTACCTGAAGATTCGATGGGATGCCAAAATTAGCCATGATATCTCTGAACGCGATGGGGCTAGTGCCTCTATCGCCTCTGAAGCTATCGCGGCAATTCGAACCGTGTCTTCTCTTGCTATTGAGGAAGTGGTACTCAAAAAGTACAGCGCTGAATTGGATCATGCCGTGGCTGATTGCAGACGCCCTCTTTTCACCATGATGGTGTGCTTTGCCTTTACGCAGGCCATCGAGTATTGGTTCATGGCTTTGGGCTTCTGGTATGGTTGCCGTCTGCTGTCCTTCGACAAGATCACCATCTATGAGTTTTTCGTTGCTTTCCTTGGCGTCTTCTTTGCTGGACAATCGGCTGCTCAGCTTTTCCAGTACTCAACAAGCGTCACCAAGGGCATCAATGCTGCAAACTATGTCTTTTGGCTCAAGAGACTGCAACCGACGATCCAAGAGACTGATGAGAATCGAAGCAATGGACCGAGCTCTGGAGGCGCATCGGTCGATCTTGATCAGGTCCGGTTTTCTTACCCTCTCCGGCCCAGCATCCCAGTTCTCAGGGGCATCAATCTCTCGGTAAGTAGTTTCCCATCCGCGACAGTTGTCGTTACTAACAGCGGACTGTAGATCAAGAAGGGTCAGTTCGTGGCTTTTGTTGGCGCGTCCGGCTGCGGAAAGTCTACCATGATTGCCCTCCTTGAACGCTTCTATGATCCTTCAACTGGCTCCATCAACATCGACAAGTCGCCCCTCGTGTCTCTTAGCCCACGACTTTACCGACAGTTAATCGGTCTCGTCCAGCAAGAACCAGTCCTCTTTCAAGGATCGATCCGCGAAAACATTGCCCTCGGCATTGATGATCCCACAGTCGACACTTCGCCTTCCGCTGCCGCATCTCACGTCTCTGACGAGAGGATCGAGTCTGCTCTCCGTGCAGCCAACGCCTGGGAATTCGTCTGTTCCCTTCCTGAAGGTCTTTCCACGTCTGCTGGTTCCGGAGGCACACAGCTCTCTGGTGGCCAGCGACAGCGTATCGCCATTGCAAGAGCCTTGATTCGCAACCCCAAGATTCTGCTCCTTGACGAAGCGACTAGCGCTCTTGACACCAAGAGTGAAAAGGTTGTTCAGGCCGCGCTGGCTGAAGCTGCCAAGGACGGCGATAGAATCACTATTGCTGTTGCGCATCGTCTCAGCACCGTCAAAGACGCGGATGCTATCTGCGTTTTCCACAAGGGGAAGATTGAGGAGATGGGAACTCATGAGGAACTGATTGCAGCTGGTGGCCTCTATCGCAAGATGTGCGAGGCCCAGGCCTTGGATTAGAGTCTTGATCGTTGTTTGTTACTCTTGCATCTCGTGCACTAATATTCTGTATACTTGTCTTTATTTATTTTTTCTTCAAGAATTAGACAGGCCATATCTAAACTAGAAGTAACTTATAGAACGAAAATAGCACTGATTCAGCTCAGCCGCCCCTCCGCCTCCTTTCTAGGTCATGAGTGGCCAGCCCAGATATCGCCAATTCTTTGGCGTTTAGAGCTGAACAATGTGCACCAATCTGGGAGCCTGGAATAAGACATAGGCGCTATGCGCTCAAATTAGAGGCGGCAACTAACCTAGCAACAGAGATTTCAATTCAGCGGCTACAGGTGGGCAAATACTTTATATCACATAACTACTCTTAATGTCGCGTTTTATCAACGTTCTGTCTGTCCAGCCATACCTTCGATTCTAGATACCATGAGTTTGCCGTCGACTCCAACTTCACGATCAAGACCAGATGATGGGAAGCAAGAAACCAGCCTGCATGCTCAAGTCTTGGTCACAATGGGGGACCCGTCAACCGAGCAGCTAGATATCGGCCTTGAGATGGCCCCCACGAAGGTTGAAGACAGCTCGTTCCGCAGGGAAGTGTTGGCAACAGACACTACCGAAAAACATAAAAATGTCTATCCCAACGCTGATGGATCATCAGGAAACAGGCAACAGACCTATGCTGCGCTCACTGAGGCAGCCTTTAGTGGAATCTCGAACCGACCTGCTCCACGACAAGGACAGTTTTCAGGTATCATGAAGATCTTTCAGGCACTGCCCAAGTCCAGCGGGACCGAAAAGGGCGCAACGTTCATCAAAACGTCCGAGAACTATGGAAAACAGGATTTGTCGAATTTATTATTCGTCGCCAACGTCAAGCTTGGAAACGATGACCACGCCAAAGTGGAAAACCACCTCCGAGCTCTCAAAATGCACTGGCCCATAACCATACTCGACTCCTTGTTTCGACACAATCTCCTCTTTTCACGGGCCAAACTGTATCAGTTATTCCTCGAGCTCCGCCCTGTGGTCCATAAACCCACGATCCAGCCTGGGGCGAAACCCACCTCAGAGAGCACAAGTTTTCAAAGGATCGACGATATCAAGCAAGCGCTTGATAATTACTGTGTGTATTTCCGGGGGTCTCACTATGGTATTGCATGTTGGCTGACACGTCATCGTAGCAAGTGCTATGGAAGCATACAGAACCTTTCACAAGGAGCCTGGAGAGATTGATAGTGATGACTACATGATGACCCTTGCTGGTATGCTCTCCGAGCTTGACAACAAGAGATCTCAGCTCAAAGCGGCCCAAGGGTCTGGTACCGAGACGGCAGATGGTGACGCGGGACATGCGGTTCCCTCTGCAGCAGAAATATCCTCCTTTGAAGCTAAGATTGCTCATCTTCTCGTTAGCGGAGCCCAGTTCAGCCCCGGTGGTGTGCGTACCGAGGAAGAGTCAAAGGCCAGACTGAGCTTCCTTGGCCGGTTGACAATGGCCATATTCGGAGGCGCAGCGCTCGTCGTGCCCAAGCTCATCATGTCTCTCCGTCCTTCCAAGCTCACCGGCCTTCTGACGACGTCACCTTTTGTGGTTGGAGTTGCTGTCGCTCTGGCATGGTTTATGAAGAATGCTGTACCTAAGGATATCCTGGCTGCTATGCAGCCGTATTAGTGGTCTTTGTTGGAACCGGTGGGGAGTAAGAGACATTATAAAAGAGTTGCAGTGACTATGGTGGATAACCGCAAGTTTGACAGCGGCAGATGCTAGTTTTTGGTGGTGTTCCCGTGCTAAAAGGGCATATTCACAAGCTTCCATTATCTGCAGTCAAACAACAGGCTGGTTGGTGTAGTTTGAACACAACAGTCACTGTTCGGAGAAAGTTAAGGTGGCAAAGCAAACATGTCTTTGTTCTTTCTTAACCAACAGGTTGTGTTGAATCAGACCAAGTTCCAAATTACACACTACTGAGGTATGCGTCTCTTCTCCCATATTCTCACTTCTAACCTCGTGCGATGATAAAATGCCGTTCAAGACGGATGCTATGAGGCCTGATGGATCGTCCGATTTGCAAAGTTGATGATCGCTTCTCAGATGAACATGCGTCATGGCTTATTTGATGCACAGAATCGGTTGGAAAGGCCCGCCGTCAAGCCTGATTGGCGACGTACTTGCGAGGTAGATAACATGCCCTACCTATGAGAAGTTGTCACCTATAATATGGGGGACAATACCATCGTCCTGGCCGTCAGTGGAGAGGATGAGCACCTGTTCATCCGATCAGGTACTCCCTCGGGTCTATACACGCCACGACTTACTTGGTGCTTGGCAGAATAAATGGAGCTGGCGTTGTCGGTTGCGACCGTTGAGTTCCACCTAGGTATCCAACATCGCCGGCACGAGGTCACTCGTAAGAATAAGTGACTCAATCCGGTCAATCCAGTCTTTAGTCGACAATAGGCACACCTTTCGTGCCTCTCTGGGCGAACTTGACGACCCGGAGTCGAGCAGCCGCCAGAACGAGAGCTTGGTTATGCGACTGGACATGATTGATCCTGTTGTTGTTATAATTTCTGATACGGTCCAAGTATGCTTTCGTCATTCTGTCATACTTAGTGAGACGGATGGCGACTAGGTTAACCCAGTTGCCCTTGTTATACCTCCAATACCATGTGATCGAGTATCGCTCAGAGTTGAGCGAAAGCGACAAGAAGGCGGGTTGAGGGAGGAGGCCTGGGGAAGGTGATGAGAATCTTAGGCCGGGAACTTCCTAAAATACTCTCAAAGTTATCCTGAAAATTGGACCTTTTTAGAGTACTTTGTTTAATATCTCTAAACCTCTTATGATGATTTACTCGCTACCCTTAGAGGAGGGCGAAGGAGACCATATCCTCGAAATCATCGATCTTCTAGCTCAGTTATCTCGGCTTCAACTATAACAAAAAACACCATTCCAATATATCATAGCATCATATCTCAATGCTAACACAGTGACCCGTTTTTAACCTTCCTGCTGCCTGCAGTCGAAGACTTATACTTATCTGCATGATGAAAGGTTAAACCTTAAGGGGTATTTTACTGCTCTAACCTCCGTACGCAAGAGAGAACCGCCCTCCACATTCTCAACCCTCGACTAAGACTTTCTCCCGATTTCAACCCCCCCAAAGCGAAAATGAGTCTGAATCCGGCTGATGTCTTCCAAGAACCCGGTCCTTTGTTGCCCCTCCGCGAGGCCGAGATTCGGCGCGACTTTGCCATCCAGATAGAGGCTGCAATCAGGGCCAAACCGATGTACCCACACTTCAGGCTCAACGCTGGGCATGTTGCTACAATCTTGCACGTACCTATATTCGCCCTGAAGAAAGGTGGATACCTTTCGCTTCAAGACTCTGGCGGAAAACCGAACGATGTGGACACTTTACTAGCACGGTTGAAAGGAACGCTGGATCTTGTCGACCACTGTGAGTAGTGACCTTCCCATCCGCATGGTATCCATCCAAACTAATGATGTCTGTGATAGTCTTGAGGCCAGGCCCAGAAGACAACAAAGCCGCTGACAACGGACGCACTGAGCCATCACTCACCTCTCACAACCCTGACACACCCCGCAAGAGGCGAAAGCAATTACCCGCCCCTCATACGCCCACCACGAAGACACATCAATCATCGGACTTGTCCTCACCGCGTGCCCGAAAAGGTACCCGAAAGGGCTCCAATAAAAGCGACGATCTAGATGCAGAATACCAGCCCACGGGGAAGACGCGAAACAAAACCCAGTCAAGGAACTGCCGCATCAGAGACAACTCAGCATGTGTTTTAATGGGTACGAGTGATCCCCAAGTATGCCACATAGTTCCTTTCTCGTGGAACAACAACTATGAGAACCTCAGGAAGACGAGTGCTGTCTTCGCACACGCAAAGGCCTTCCTTGGCGAGGAGTGGATGAGACAATTCGAGCCATTAATCCAGAACGCTCGGATCCTAGCAAGCTCCGACAAAGCCTGGAATATGATTTGTCTGAATATCCAGATGCATACTTGGTGGGCCAAAGCCCGGTTTGGGTTCAAATGCTTAGGATATGACAATCCTCCCGAGGGCGGCGAGTCTGTTGTCACTCTCTAGTTCAACTGGATGCCCCGCTCCGCCATGAAACCCACAGACGAGATGACTTTGCAAGGAAAGGACAGTGATTTTGATAGAATGGTCAACAGTGTCGAGTCTTTCTGGCAAGGTGGAAGCATTCCTATATCTGTAGAGCTTGGTTAGATCAAGTCCGGTGTCCCGCTCATATCTGGACACTTGGTCGAAATCGAGATGCCGAGTTCCGATGCACCTCTTTTCAAGGCCATGATCGACTTCCAGTGGGCCATGATCGTTGTGGCTGCCCTCAGTGGTGCTGCTGACGATGACAATTCCTTCGACGCTTACCTCAGGACTATGGAATGGGTTGAAGAGCAAAAATCTCGCAACGCCGCGAGACATCGAGGTGTCAGAGAGCAACCCCCCCAAGGCATATGAGCAATGGACCTCTTCTTCAGCCTTTGGCGCCTTGACCTGTCTCGGCTCAGCTGCCGGATTGCGCCAGTTTAGACGATGCTCATGAGTATTTTCACCTAGAATCATCCTTAACTATTGATGAGTTTAGTGACGAGGTTTACTCAAGGTAATAAAACCTTTATCGGGCTTCTTCCTAATTATATCTAATACTTATATGATAATAGGCCTAATACCTTGTCGTTCTTCTCGGACCCCGTCCCACCGCACAAATAGCTGCAACTTGGCCTAGCTGCGTGCAGGCAACCAACTCTCTGCTCTGCCATTCATCGAAGAGGATGCACTGCGGGCTTCTGGGAGAATGGTGGCTTGTGGCCGTGGTCTTGGCCCTGTAGTTCGGAATTCGGGTCTCTTCGGCGTGGTTGTGGGCGTATGAGGTGTGGTTTCGGTTGTTTGCGTGGTTGTTTGCGGTGTTGTGTTGGGGAAACCAATAGCCCTCGCACCTGCCTCAGAAATGCGATAAGGGGGCAATTCTTCGGGCAACAACATCTCCACCAAAGCCCCGACTAGATTCTCCAGCGCAATCTTCCAAACTTCTCCCCAACAAGGTCCCAAGTCGCCAAAAAGCCCGGGCACCGGCCAGTGACTCTAGGCACTGGGTAGGGAGCATGATTCGTCTCGTCGTTCTCACCTTGCTTCTTTTCCACCACTCCCGCCTGATCACGAGCCTGCACAACTCCGCCTCTTCAGATCTCCCTCGCCTTCAAGGCCGGGGATTACTTTGCCCATTCCCGCCTCCTCTATCTTTCCCACTTCCCAGCCCGAGCCGGCTTGGTGACTGAAGGCGCGACCGAGAATCCAAATCCTTCAACGCCGTGCCCGACCCTTCACTCTCCAGGTATGCCCACCGCATTTATCGCACGGAGTTTCCACTTAACATACATTCCTACCTTATAGCAACCAAGATGGAAGCCCAAGACAGTCCACGGGAGTTGAGCAACCAATCGCCTGCAATGGCGGACTATTTGCAAGAGCTAGGTCTCACACCCGCGACGTCTCGCGCGCCTAAAACCATCATCATCAAAGCTCAGGACCTCACGGACTTTGAGATTTGGCTACTCCTCGATCTCAACACGGAGTGGGCGAAGATTGAAGAAGGCACCGGAGAGCAACAGTTGCCGACAACGGAGACATTTGCCAGCTTCTTCAAGGCAGTCTTTAGCAAGTGGGACAGCAGCTGCGTGGCAGTTTCCCTCGACAACAAGAAGCCAATCCTCACCAAGCGAGAGAAAGGCTTGATTGTCGGGACATGGGCAAAGGATCTTGCAGAGTCGCGCACTTCCATCGCAAAGCGCAAGAAAGAGGAGAAGGACGAGTCAGAGGTGACGCCCTCGAAGTTTCGCAAAACCGGCAAAGATGCGTAGGTCGCTCTATCCGTCGAAAAGTCTGGGATGCTCAAGTTCGACCTTCTCGACGGCAAAATGCAAGTGGCCACGGGCGGGGAGGTCGACTATCTCCCAGGCATGACACGGGGAAAGGCGGAGACCTAAAACGCCCATATCTACGACCAGGCCGAAATCATGCGACTTGATACCCACAACAAGACCATTCTCCTCGCCCTGGCTCGCCAACGAATTGTGCGCTTTTCAGAGAACGGGGTTGGCAAGAATACCCCCCCTCCCCCCAGCGTCCACCATGATGACCTGACCGATGATCGGCTCATCCCAAGAAAGTATGTCAAGCAGCGTGTCATCAATGACACGAGGCGACACATTGAACTCTTGCTCGGGTCATTGAGGATGACTAGGAAGAGTCGCTCATTGCCGTGTTCTTTAGAGATACCTAGAAAGCGTCGCTCTCTGTCAGGATCTTTAGGGATAGCTCCAAAGAGCTGCCCTGTGAGAAGGCCTCTTTCTCTTAATCTAGCAATCATCATCAACAACAAAGAATTGCTTTAGGGAGCTGCTTCAACCATTCCATCATGATCAACAACAACGGAGACTTTTATCTCGTGGGGTTCTTTCTCCCCCTTTTCCGACGTCTTCAACAACATCAACCACAAAGAATTGCTCTAGCTGGCTCCTTTATCTCTTCGGCCTTTTCAACGTGACTCCAAGAACAGGGTCATTATACTGACGAAACGGCGGAGGACTGGATCAAATACCGCAACGCCCACTATCCAGTCCCTGCCAACGATCCTGACCTACGACGCTTCCAGGCCGGCATCAAAAGCCTCATCGAGAAACTGATCGACTGGTCCCATTCCAGTGACGAGATAGCTATATCTCACTGGATGAAGCTCCCCAGAACGGAACGTGCCATGACCCGTGGCTTCAGGAACGCCCTCATGCAAAGCGATGCAGCACAACTGGCGAGCGCCATTCTCAACAAGATCCCAAAGAAGTCTCAGCAGATCCTTGGTCGACAGGAATTGAAGCCAATTGATCTCTTGGATTTGCCTCGGGTGCCCAAGAAGTTCCCCCACCGCCTCACATATGTCGATATCGCGGCCGACGTTGGCCCCTCAAATGTACGCATGATGCCGACGCTATTGCATCCAAGCACCACTGTCAAGGCTGTCAACCCCGGGGTCCAGATCCAGCCCACCATGGATACAAGGCTTTACATTGGCTCAAGTTTGGCCGGTAGAGGCGGGTATACCCGCCTCCAAATTCACGAAAAGGAATCCACTCGCGGCACTCCTGGGACAGGTGGCATGCATTACGGTTTCACTCGTCAAGCCGGGGTAGTCCCAAACTACCAAGTTGTCGGAGTCTGGACCAACCCCAACAGACTCCGATCGAATCACTAAGTAGTCCAAGACCTTGAAAGATGGCTGCCGGTGTTCTTTGAAGGTCTACTCATAGTCTACCTCGGCACGTATCATGCCACCTACAAGCGACCCAAGACCAACAGACCAACCTCTTCTCGGAATCGTCATACGAGTTGGTAAACCAATTGAGGCCGGACCTGGACTTCCCCGACTTGCATCCAGCCCCCCTGGACCGAGCGTGGCCGTTGATGCGAGCCGCCGATGCGCCAATCCCGATTGTCAGCGGCCAGCATGGAAATGCTCTTTTAACCCGTCATTCCCAGACTTCATCGGAACCTGTCGACTTCTTCCCCTAGCGGGGCCTCTCTTAGAACGGTTTTGCGTCGCATTTTACAAGTACGCCAGGAAACACGGCACCATGCGGACTCATAAAGGCTTGGCCAATCGCATTTGGTTAGAAGAATCGGGGACCAAGCGCAACGACATCAACCAAGCTTGGTTCAAACGCGGGAACCCATCGAAATGCACGAGCTCAACGTGTGGGGTTGAAATTCCAAAGGGTGCCAAGTTGTAGGTTCATGAATGGTATTCACTGCAAGACATGCCATAAGTTAGCCAAAGCCGAACCTGGCGTGTGCGATAGATGCCATCGACCAACCTCAATGGTTCATCACTGGGATGTAGAGATGCTGTGAGACAGAGGCAACACTGTACGTTGCTATGGATTTGGCACCAATAGACTCATGTAGGATACAAACTTCGAGACTGTCCTCGCATGTGCCAACCCAGCATGTTGTTCTACCGGAGCCATGGCCAAGACTGACCATAGCTTACAGCTTGACCAACGTCTTTACCTGTTCCGAGCCCTGACATCATCCAAAGATTACTTAGATTTTTAATAAACTAATCATCAATTCATAATAATTTCATCATAGTGTATTAGCTAACCTTAGGGAATGGTAATCTAATGGCAGTCCGGTGTCTCGTTTCCTCCTTGACCTGTTTCTCGTCCTCCTCTACACGAACATGACCAAATGAACTTTTTGGACCCATAAAAGAAGTTGGAAATCACTAGATTGAAACGGAGACCTCAAGATTACCATGACTATGTCATGAAAAAAGTTGAGAGCCCAAGTAACGAAATTGAGCGCCGAGTGGTGAAAATGGGGGCCATCCCGAACCGAAAACTTGACCCAATGTCATAATATCACGCCTCAAAGAGTAAGGTGGTGAAGAAGCTCGCTAAGGCAGTTTCAAGTAAAAAGAAACGCTGAGCGCCGAGAACCCAAGGTTGAAACTAAAAGACACAGAGATGAAAAGGAACAAGAAGCCCGTTGAAGAAATTCTCCGTGGTTGTTGCCGAAGGGGAACTTAAAGACCCAATGGCAAGTCCAAGACGTCAATGGGGCTTGAGATTCTGGCGACCTAGTATCTGCTGCGATCTCTGAGGAATGCTTTGCATGATGTCGTTGGCTGGTTCGTCGACATTCCTCTCCCTGAGCATGGTTCGAAAGCCCCGAGTCATGGCTCGCTGAGACCGTGGGAACTTCACACATTGGGCTACCAGTATATCTTCTCAGGGTCATCAGCGGCAACGGGGTAGTGGGTGTCGTGATATTCGACCAGTTCCACGCGGTTTCATCCGTCTCGTTATCCTTGACCCTGGCTCTCTTCTTGGGTCGGGCTGGCTGACTGGTTGCAACATCACCTTTCTCTTTTTTCTCGTAGAGGTTCCGTAGGGCAACAAACGCTTTGTTTTCTTAGGCACCGGAGTCTACGGATAAGACTTCTCGGAAAGGGGGGCGGTCCTAGGTTTAAGTGATGTAAGCGTAGAAGGAGGTTTGCGAAGAAGCAAACACTTGCTCGTCAGCGGGTGATGTTTACCAAGGAGCTACTTATCGCTTCTTTACAAATGGAAAGGTTGCGCACAAATATCTTTGAGCTCTTAAGAAACCCAGAATGGCAAAGAACACTTTTCATACTAAGACTTGGACTTGTAATGATAAATCAATAATTTGATCAATATTGGAATTCACCCTCTATATAAATCCCATCCCTATTCTCAGCTTTTCATTGAGATTTTCTTTTACTCATGCGAAAACAAAAACATTACCTTGAACCGAAAACACCTACATGATATCAATTTTCTAACCAACCCACTTACGAGCGTTCAGGAACAGCTGGAACCAGGGACCAAACTGTCCCCATTCCGGCAGCTGGTTGTCGGGCTTCCAAGAGCCCACATCCGCCATGATGGTGCGCTCGGGGTGGGGCATCATGGCAACCACACGGCCGTCCTTGCTCTTCACACCGGCGATACCCTGGGGGCTGCCGTTGGGGTTGAAGGGATACCTCTCCGTGACGGAACCGTAGTTGTCGACGTAGCGGAGAGGAATGAGGCCGTGATCGTTGACGGACCCAATGTCGTTGGCCGATGAGAACTGGGCTCGGCCTTCGCCGTGGGAAACGACGATGGGGAATGACGAGCCGTTCATACCGTTGAAGAAGACAGAGTTCTCCGACTTGTCGTTGATGGTGACCATAGAGAAACGGCCCTCGAATTGAGAGCTGGCGTTCTCAACAAAAGTAGGCCAGTGCTCAGCTCCAGGGATCAACTCCTTGACTACACAGTGTTAGTATAATTCTGGACAGAGGGAGCATACGCACGTCGAGTAAGCATCTGGCAACCGTTGCAGACACCGAAGGAGAAGGTGTCGGGTCGCTTGAAGAAGGCCTCGAAGGTCTTACGGGCACCATCGTGCATGAGGATGGACTGGGCCCATCCGTTACCGGCGCCAAGAACGTCACTATCCAAGTTAGTACATCAAACCCAAATGAAGAATGCTGGTCACAGCCCTCGGCCAAGGATCACTTACCCGTACGAGAAGCCACCACAAGCAGCAAGACCACGGAATCCATCCAGGGAGAAACCATCCAGGATATCAGACATGTGAACATCAACAGCATCGAAGCCAGCGGCACGGAAGGCGAAGGCCATCTCGGCGTGACCGTTGACACCCTGCTCTCGAAGGATGGCGACTCTAGGCTTGAAGACCAAGCTCTTAAGGTTGGTGAAAGTAGGGAGGCTGATATCGGCAGGGTCGAACTTGAGCCTGTAGTGCAGACCAGGGTCCCTGGAGTCCTGGATAGCATCAAACTCAGACTGTGCGCAGTCAGGGTTGTCACGCAGCTTCTGCATCTCGTACGAGGTGCTGGTCCACCACTGCTGGATCTTGGCACGCTCCAGGTCGACAATGGTCTTGGACCTGTACTTGACAAGGAGAGACTGCTTGGAAGTTGGTCGGACGTAACCGATGGTCTTGATCAAGCCATGAGGGGGGCCACAGGTGGCAAAGCATCTCTTGAACTTGGTCTCGTCGCCGCGGCGGATCTGGAAGACGGCACCCAGCTCCTCGTTGAACAGAGTGTCGAGAATCTTATCCTCAGACTCGGCAAGGTCATCGAGAGAGATGTCAGCACCGCATCGACCGGCAAACATCATTTCGGCGACAATGGTGAGCAGACCACCATCAGATCGGTCGTGATAGGCGAGAACAATATCCTCCTGCAAAAAGTTAGTAGCTGGCGAACGACAGTATCGATTGCGACTCACCTGATGGAGCTGCCACAAAGCATCAAAGAAGTCACGGATGATCTGGACATCACGGACATCAGGAGCCTCGTTACCAATCTGGCCAAGAGTCTGGGCGAGAGCAGAGCCACCCATAGCACGGAAGCCCTGGGCAAGGTCCACAAACACAAGGACGGACTCGCCGACCTCCTCGACCCGGCGAAGCTGAGGAGTCCACGTGCTGCGGACATCCTCAACAAGACTGAAAGCAGAGATGACCAGAGACACAGGAGCGGTCACGGTCTTGGACTCGGAGGTCTCCTTGTCCTTCCAGGAAGCCTTCATGGACAAAGAGTCCTTGCCAACAGGAATGGAAACACCAAGCTCGGGGCAAAGCTCCATACCAATGGCCTGGACGGCTTCGTAGAGAGCGGCACCCTCGCCAGGGTGACCAACAGCGGCCATCCAGTTGGCAGAGAGCTTGACGCGCTTGAGGTCACCGTTGACAGGGCCAGGCTTAATGTCGGCGGCACCCAGATTCATCAAACTCTCAACAACAGCCATGCGAGCCGAGGCAGCGGCCGAGATGAGAGCAAGAGTTGGCTTCTCACCCATTGCCATGGCCTCTCCGCGTCGCTTCTTCTCATCGATACTGAAGCTGGTGAGAGTCACAGCGACATCGGCCACGGGAGTTTGCCAGGGGCCAACAAGTTGGTCGCGAACGGACAGACCACCAACGGTTCGGTCACCGATAGTGATGAGGAAGCTCTTGGATCCAACGGAGGGAAGGTTGAAGACCAGCTCAGTAGCCTTGGTGACCATCTCAGTCAGGTCAGAGCTGCCACACTGCTCAGTGAGGCTCTTGACGGCATCGAACGGCCGGAGGTTCTTCTGGACTCGCTGAACATCCTTGGAGATTCTTCGTCCAGGGGGGAACAGAACATCCATGGGAAGATTGATGGGATCGATGGGAGGCTGGACCGTAGGCTCACGGTCAGTCAGGATAAGCTTGGTCACACCATTCTCATCCTTGGTAACGGCCGATCCGACGACGGAGAAGCCACATCGCTCTCGTCGGCAGATGCTCGTGAAGCGATTGAGGCCTTCCCGGTTGACGAGAAGAACGTACCGCTCCTGAGACTCGTTGCACCAGATCTGAAGAGGGGACATGGAGTTGTCGGCACTCTCGACTTGTCGAAGCTCGAACTTGCCTCCGAATCCGGCATCCTTAACAAGCTCAGGGAGAGCGTTGGAGAGACCACCAGCACCAACGTCATGGATGAAAGCGATGGGGCTCTCTGGGCCAAGAGCAACACAAGTGTTGATGACCATCTGGGCTCGTCGCTCCATCTCGGGGTTTCCACGCTGCACACTGTCAAAGTCGAGGTCGGCGGTAGCCTCAGAGCCAGTGTTGGAGGAGGCAGCACCACCTCCAAGGCCGATCAACATGGCAGGGCCACCAAGAACGATAACGTGCGCACCCTCTTCGACGTGGGCCTCCTCCTTGAGAGCGTGCTGGGGTCGGACACTGCCGATACCACCAGCAATCATGATGGGCTTGTGGTAGCCCCTGTACTCAGGGGCCTCAGACTCGGCCTCGTTGGTGAGCAGAGTCCTGAAAGTTCCAGTCAGGGCAGGACGTCCGAATTCGTTGTTAAATCGAGCGGAGCCAATGGGGGCCTCCAGCATGATGTCAAGACTGGAGGCGTAGTGGGAGGGCCGTCCAATATCAACCTCCCAAGGTTTCTTGCTACCAGGAATCAAGAGGTCGGACACCCAGAAACCACAGAGACCAGCCTTGGGGGAAGAACCCCGTCCGACAGCGCCCTCGTCACGAATCTCACCACCACTGCCAGTTGCGGCACCGGGGAAAGGAGAGATGGCAGTAGGGTGGTTGTGAGTTTCAACCTTGATCAGAGGCTGAACAACCTCACGGGTGAGCTTCCAGCTTCCAGTAGAGTAATCAGGAGCCCAGTAGTTACCCTCGTCACCAGCCAAGCTAAACTGAGTTAGCAATGTGCAAATCAAACATGTCACCTAGAATTCGTGACTTTCAGACGTGACTCACACAGCGGCGTTGTCAGAATAAGCGCTGATGACATATTCAGGGTTCGACTTGTGGGTGTTCTTGATCATGCCAAACAAACTGTTCGCCTGGCTGACACCATCAATAGTCCATGAAGCATTGAAAACGTGGTGTCTGCAGTGCTCAGAGTTGACTTGGGCAAACATGAAGAGTTCGACGTCATTCTATTAAAATCAGCATTGATTTTCATATCTGGGCTTTGAGTCATACGGGAGAGCGGCCGAGAGCAGCGTACTGCTTGACCAAGTACTCCATGTTGGGTTCGTCAAGTCCAAGTCCAGCCTTCTTGTTGTGCTCCTGGAGAGCAGCCAATGGGCCTCGTTCATCGGAAAAGATGTCAACCACCTCGAGCGGGTGTCGGATGCCGTGAGCGAACATGGTGTCAAGGACCGGGGGAGAAAGACTGAAGAACTCAGTCATACGATCATGTACAACATCTCGGAACACCAAGTCCTGCTCTCCATTGTATGTGTCCTCGAATTCGATACGAATGACGCGACCTCGCTCGATACGGTTGACAGTCTTAAGGTCGCAGACGAGAGCGATGCTGGTGGCCTTGGAGCTCCATGGCGAAACGTTTCGAGGAGTAACGTAGATCTCGACGGACTTGCCATTGTCCTCAGTCGTGGGGACATCGGAAGGCTTCTCAATGGCTTCGAGGATCTTGGTGATGCTGGCGAGGACGGCGGGATCTTCGGTCTCGAGATCGACGTAGTACTGCCACGAGCCCGTGAGCTTGGCGACCTTGACGGGGCTCTGATCGTTGATGCGCTGCACGAGCTTCTGAACCTCAGAAGCCGTGTAGCACGACTCGCCGACCAGCACGTGGTACATGGTGAATGATGTCTGTTTGCAAAGCAGGATGCGCTTTGACGATGAACGCCGACGACCTGTAGCGGGGAGGAAAAAAAATGCGGCGGGGCAGAGATCAAGAGAAGGTGGGATGTGCGGATCCGGGAAAAAGTTGCTCCGCGCCACGAAATGCGGCTTTGAACCTGAGCAGCCGTAATTTCCCGTCAGTCTGCATCTCACGATATGTCCCCAGTTAATTGAAGATTGTTATTCCTTTGATGCATAAGAATCTTTGTTGACCTTGTGATGTGATGTTTGGCACTCTCTTATCTTATCTGAGATCACGCACGTGCCATGGCGGGGCATGGCGGGGTTCGGTAGTTGACTCAGATGTTAGCCTGACAGGGCACGCTCGTGGTCTAAGAAAAAGACGGCACACTTCGCCAGCACTCTCATTCAATCCGCAAAGGTATAGCATATAGGTCAAGCTTATGATAATATAATGAAGCATTTATGTAGAATTTAGAATATAATTTATTCATTTTACTCTAAATTATTCCTCTATGGCCCGATAAAGCTATCGCCTGTGTACCCATTGTCTGTCATTTTTTCCTTGACTCGGGTGGGAGGCTTGCTGAAGCCTTAACACCAGGAGATCCATCCTGAGAGGCACCTTCAAAGAGTGAGTGACCATAAACTGGCCCTCGACCGTAATTTGAATGGAAATTTCCCATGTATTTTACAGCTTCTTTTGTTCATGTTGTTAAATGATAGTCCTTTCGCTCAATGCACCCCTGCCTATTTACAACCCTAGACTGGCTGGGCACTCACCGACCCCTGCGCGGATCTCGAACTCTCGTTCGCAATGGATATGCATGTAAGCCTTGAACGGTTGGTAACATGGTAGGCTCAATCAAGTCATTATACCAAATTAAATCTTCTCATCTCGCACGTAAATGTCCTTTGTTCGACACACTGGCCGACATATCGATAGCCTGTAGCTACCCTAGATCGGGCAAGGTGAATTTTGGCAATCGCTTTGTCTCCTAACTCTAAGTCAAAGTCACTAACCACTAACGCCCTCAGGTGGTGCTATTGGAACTGGTCTCTTTATCGGCTCGGGTAGCATCCTCACCCGCACCGGACCCGCCCCCCTCTTCATGGGTTACCTTTCCATGATGGCTCTTGTCTGGATCATCATGAACGTTCTTGCTGAGATGGTGGTGTACCTTCCCATGCGCGGTATCACCGTTCCCTACTTCGTCGGCCGCTTCGTCGACCCCAGTCTCGCCTTCGCCGCCGGATGGAACTACTGGTATGCATATGCTATGCTCATCGGAGCCGAGGCCGTTGCTGCTGGTATCATCATCGAATATTGGGAGCCTCCGGTGTCTATCGCTCTCTGGATCGCTATTGTTCTCGTCGTCATGCTCCTCCTCAACATCATCGCCGTCAGCTTCTTCGGTGAGGCCGAGTTCTGGTTCGCCAGTATCAAGCTCATCACCATCTGCGGTCTCATCATTCTTGGTATCGTCATCTTCTTCGGAGGTGGTCCAGACCAAGATAGTGTCCGTGGTTTCTCATACTGGAAAAATCCAGGAGCATTCAAAGAGTTTGGCGCAAAGGGTTCGACTGGTCACTTCCTCGCTTACTGGAGCGCCTTTATCAGCGCCGGATTTGCTTTCATCACATCTCCTGAGCTGATTGCCATTGCTGCTGGTGAGACTGTTGCTCCCAGACGCAACATCCCTAAGGCTGCTCGCCGTTTCATCTGGCGTCTGGCCATCTTCTATGGTGTCTCTTCTCTCCTCATCGGCGTTCTAGTCCCCTACAACGACCCAAAGCTCCTTGGCGCTACTTCTTCCAACGCTAGCGCTTCGCCCTTCGTCATTGGTATCCAGAACGTCGGAATTCCTGTCCTCAACCACATCATCAACGCCGCTGTCCTGACCTCCGCCTGGTCTGCCGGCAACTCGTTCCTCTATTCTGGCAGCCGTGTCCTCTACTCCATGGCTCTGAACAACCAGGCCCCCAAGTGGTTCCGCATCACCAACAAGCACGGCGTGCCGTGGGTTGCTGTCCTCTTCACCTGGTCCTTTGGTCTCCTGGCCTTCCTCAACGTTTCCAACTCTGGCGCCACCGTCTTCAACTGGTTCGTCAACATCTCGACCATCTCTGGCTTTATCGCCTGGATTGTCGTCATGATTACCTACCTCCGCTTCCGAAAGGCCCTCATCTTCAACAACTTGCTCGATGCCCTCCCTTACAGGACTCCCCTCCAGCCATACGCCACCTGGTTCGTCCTGCTCGTCATCTCCCTCCTCACCCTCACCAACGGCTTTGCCATCTTCCTCAAGGGCAACTGGGACGTCAAGAGCTTCATCGCCGCCTACATTACCATTCCCCTCTTCCTCGTCCTTTACCTCGGCCACAAGATCTGGTTCCGTACTCCTATTTGCATCCGCCTCCAGAACATCGATGTCATTACTGGAAAGAGAGAGATGGATGAGCTCGCTGCGCAGGATGTGCCCCCTGTTCCCAAGAACGCGCTCGAGAAGTTTTGGTTCTGGCTTGCTTAAGCGTGTGTTAAATGTTGGATAGATTTGAAGAGCCTTGACGTTGTAGAGCGCCGATTTGATACCCTCAGATGTACATAATGAAACGAAGAGTTATCTGACCCTGCCTTTTTCCTCATCGTCCACTGGTAAAGACCTTTGAGAGTGCTTAATAAATACCTACCTACCTACGTAGGTAGTAAGAAGAGAATTAGCTAAATCTTTATAAGGATTAGATAGAGTTAGAAGTGAGTCTATAGTACTTTTATTCTGCTTTAGATCTTTTTATAATAACTATTAGAGGATAAATAAGAAATCTTTGCCAAGGGCGCTACTAAAACGCTAGAAGCAATTAAGTAATATAAGTCTTATAATAATATAATTTAATTCTTAAAGTATTTAAATAATTACCTTATATAATTCTTATTATTTTATATATATATTTTTATATAGCTTTAAAATCTCTCTTTTTGCCGCTTTTTTGGTGGGGTTATTTATGCGAGATTATGCGAGTAATAAGGCGCTAGGTTGCCCTGATTCACGATCGGCATCGGGGCCTAAAATCAAGTCAAACCTCTTCCTCTCAATCAACCCTCCTCCAACTCCCTGCCCTTCCTCGTCGGCTCTCAACTCACTCTCGACATGTCTCCCGTCCACATCACTGCCCTGGACATGATGTCCGATACCGACACTACTAAAGAGCGAGCGCCTAGAAGCACCATCTCCAAGCCTGCCGATCTCTCCGCTGAAGAGAAGTACCTGGGCACCGACATTCTCCAAGCATGGTGCAAGGATCACAGAGGCTTTTCCGAGCCCCTGGTCATGACTGTCAACATGTATCACGCATTCTGGCACGCTGTTTTCCGAGGTTAGGACTCTGGGAGAACCGTGGCCCGCGAACCAACCCTGCCCAAGCAAACGGACGACGACATCTTCATCGAAGTCGGCACCTACTCCAAGGTCCTCTCCGACGAAGAGACCGTCGCCGAACAGAGCACCGGGCGCGCCTACCTTGGTTTGACCATCAACCCTAGCGATCGCTCGATCACTTGGTCCTTCAAGGGCGAGAAGGGGCCCATCGACCCCTCTTTGGTTCACTACGACCTCTATGAGGACAAGGCTAGCGCCTATCGTGCCTGTATCGCCAATTATGACAACAGTGAGATCAGGCGCGTCGAGACCTACAATCGCGAATACCTCCTGACTCTGGCACGGCGCCGCGTCGCTCATTTCTCTACGACTGGTACTCAGCCCATTCCTCATATTCGCCCTGAGGATACGCCCACCAAGGTGGAGAAGATTGTCCTCGCCAGCGTGATCGTGAACGAAAACAACATGTTCATGAGCACCGTTGCTGCGGGTGGTTGGGCTATTCGCCGCATTGAAGATGATTTTTGATCAAAGTAAGAAATGGTCTCTCGCATATGGGCGACTATATACTGACTACTTGGTTTTCAGGACGCGATTCTTCTTGTTGGTGCATTCTGCCGTTCACTAGGGGGCTCAAGAATGAGGTCGTTTACTGGTGAGTCCCCATCCTATCTCCATTTCTCGGAGTAACAATCTGACGATGGATCCTAGCAACGTCGAAAACAAATCCGCACCTCAATTTGTCGCTCTTTACTTCTTGGTCCAGTCACAAACACCCCCATCTCAACACCACCCCCCATTTCCAGTAATCGCTTTATCTTCCCTCAGTTTACCTTGCGGCATTCTGTCTTTGAGGAACCCCCCGTTCCCGGGCCGCCTTTAGGACTGGCACCATCCAGCCTTTGACGGTCGGTAGAGGAATTTTGCGTGTCTAGCGATGTTTGGAATCCTGCCCTCCTTTCTTTCTTTCTTTCTTTTCTTTTCTTTTCTTTTTTTTGCACCCATGCCGATGATGCAAAGGCTCTTTGATTGAGCCTTTGCAGAGGCACCAGAGCGACGGTCGGCACCTTCACGTGGTGTTCTGGGTCAGTAACCAGGAGCCTCAAGGTATCTTGGCGAAGCTAAGACCGACCAACTTGGAGTAAACTTCAATTTCACCATTGTTAAGCAAGCAATACCAGCCGGGGGCATTTGGTCGGCCTTCCTTTAGATAGCTTATTATAAATCATTGGTATTCTCTGAATTAGATCGTAAAACTTCCCACTCAGAGGGCTATGATAGTCACACAGGATCGGGTTGCTTCGAAACAAGCATCGCGGGGTCGGGGGCTCTGAGGAGAAGACATTTCTACTCTGTTAGACGGATATAATAAGACGAGGAGGCGGTAAATAACGTACCGGCTTTCGTGCTTTTTTCTTTTCTTTTCGCAGCGGCCGATATGACGAGCGATGCGAGAATGTTTGTGAGAGAAGTTGAGTAGGCGGGGTGGCCAGCCGGGTACCTGCGTTAGTGGCTGGCACACAGCGCAGGGAACAAAGAAGACACTTCAAACTCTCCTAAAGCTGCAGCATAGTAATCTAATATTGAGAATAAAATTATGAAAGTATTAGATTATACTAAATAGTTATTCTATATATTATTATATCAATTTAGTCTAATTTTATTGCTTTTTTAGAAGATTATGGTCTCAATGTGTTTTGTACTGCGGACCCTGTTCGGATCTCGGCTCTCTGTAGGTGTGCGTGGGGCTCGCGGTCAGCCCTGCAGGGCTGGACCTCGTCTGAATATGTGCTGGTTGAGCTAGTTGCGTATCGTCATGACTTGCGCTGCCACCCGTCCGTTGATGAAGGACCTGTGGCACCAGGACTCGATGTCTTCGGGGGTCGTTCTTCTCACAATGTATTCCCTGTTGTACGCATCAAGAGCGGCAAGCTTGTGACCGTCGTAGTTGGCGATGCAAGCACCGTGGGCCATGGCCCGATCTCCGCCAAAGGCACTCCAGTCGATGTAGTTGGGGTTGATGTACTTGCTCTTGGTCGTTCTGTACTCCCAACTGATCGTGCGCTCCTAATTTTCCAGGGTCAGGCCGAGGTAGGCGGGCTGACCCTCGTTGGGATGGAGCCCTCGGTCTACGCTTTCGTCTCGTTGGCTCCTGCGCTTATTGAAGACGCGAGTTGAGACGGTGCCGATCTGGATGTGCGTTCTCGTGAGAGATCGGTTGGTGTTTGGGTCGATTGGGTCGCCGCCGACGTATTTCGAGGTATCCTATCCTCGAAATACGGCGTCCCAGAAAGCCTTGTACATCCCGTCCGTACAGTCAGAGTGAGTGGCTGAACGCCACCTGCCTGGCGGTTGCACCACTTTTGGAGAATGTCCATTGCTATCGCCTTTTCCTCTGCCGATAGGTCGGAAGGCCGGGCGATAAGCGGCTGTCGGTTTTGCGTCGTATCGTGGTCGCGCAGGATCTCAGCCAGGCCCAATGGGGTAGGCTCATACACCGGTGGTGTCACAGACTGATCGCGTGGGTCCTGAGAAGCCATGTTGGTCGAGTCTCGTTTCGGCTACACCACTTTTGTGGAAGGTCCATCGCCGTCGCCTTTTCCTCGGTCGATAGGTCACAAGGCCTCGCGATAAGTGCTCCAGGCTGTAGCTTCTGCAACGTTGGTTGAGACGATACATTGCTGGAGTTTTGACTTGCTCACTCCCTGACTCTAGGCCTCGGATTGGAGGGCAGAGTAAAGGGGTAAAACCCGGAGACCTGGCACCCTGCGATGGATCATCGCACATGCTTCCTCGATCTCCCGAGTCGTGGTCAAGAACAAGAGGATATCTCCCTTGGGATTATTATTGACAATCATCTCTACCACGTAGTAGGAGCAGGTCAAGTAATCCGCCGTTGCTTCCTTCATGTATTGAATCTGCACGGAGCAAGCCTGCCCAGGGGCCCGAAAAACGTTCTGCGTGTTGAAGTATTGGGTGAACTTCTCAAGGTTGATAGTGGCCGACATCACCACAACCTTGAAGTCATCGCGGTATTCCATGACGTGTTTGAGCAAGGCCAATGACACGTCGGTGGCCAAGTCTGTCGCGGCATATTTTCTATAGGACTGAGTTCCGCAGTCGGTTTGTTTCTCGTGCACTGAGAAAGGGCTGACACACCACAGCGATGACGCCGGTTATAACGCTTGACCAGGGAACAGCAAGAGTTCCTCCGTTGAAAACGGATGCCGCGAGGCAAACTGTAAGGCTCGGGTCGTCTGCTCGTAAAGAGAGTGCTGCGAGGCAAAAAAACTGTGGATGCCAGCTAGGAAGAGCGTGATGCCTTTGTGGCTTGGCCCGGTCAAGGGAAGCCTTGCCGTGTGGGTTCTTCAACGTGATCCCATCAAACTTGTACGCCAGGTTTCTGTCCTGGAAGTGCTCGAGGTCCTGCAACTTCATTAGCGGCTTACGTGAAGCAACAAATAACAAATAACCACAACATACCATGATCCAGGCCGGGTCGATAGCATCTCATGTACTGGACTCTGGAGAAGTAAATCCGGTCACATATGACCCACTCATACTTCTCGCCGACGAGGCAACTGTCTGGCTCGGGCATGGCTGGTTGGTTGTCATGGACAGTCTTGTAGGTGCCCCTTCTGTCCACATGGGCGGCTTTGTGATAAAAGCCGGCCGCCAAGCTCTGGCGGATCTTCGAGCCAGAGTTCGGATCAGAAGGCTCCAATGCCAGCACGGGCTCATTGTTGGGCGTGCGCTTGGACACGCTTGCCATCATGCTGTTCCTCATCTTCCGGGCCTGCTCTGCAACCTTGGGGTTGATGAACGACATTCGGCACCATCTGGCCAACTTGTCTTCATCACCAGCAGACTCGATGCGGCGATGAACATAAATGTGAAACGCGTTGAGTCGTGTCAAGTGGTCGGACTTGGCATAAGAGTATTGCTGTCGTATAACGTCGGCGGCGTATCGTTGCGCATGGGGCCGCATGATGATGTCGTCCTGCAAACTGAGCAGGCATGCGATGGTGACAATCTCGGCGAGGCAGCCGAGCTCCTTGGCCTGAGGAACGAGTTGTACCATGCAGGGTCCACAGGCATACCAACTGCCATGGGGCCGTTTTTCGTGAGCTTGGCATCGGCATCGATATACTCCCTAGTTTATATATCAGTATACAGTGTGAAAGGGGCGACCACGTCCAACACTCACAAGGCACGGAGCTTATACACGGCCCGGAGCACTGTCTCCACATGGGGAGCGTCGACGAAGTTGACCTCCGAGATCTTATGAAAGTCGCAAGACTTGAGGATTAGGACCTCTGCCATGACCTCGCTTGTTAGCATCCCAGGAGGTGTGTTTGGCATCATGGTCTTGTCGAATACGTCTTCGGTATAAAGACGCTAGAAAATGCCGTCCTGTATGCGACTAGCACGGCCAGCTCGTTGTCTCGCTGCAGCCCTTGAGATGGGTGTCGTGTGCAGGGTGGTCATTCCAGCCTGGGGGTTTCAATCATACTGCTTCTGAAGCCCGGTATATATAGACAGCGGATGCACTTAGAAGGTGCCTTAATTAGTCTCAGCATAAAGATAAGTAAAGCTAGAGGAGATTTTGGAAGAACTTTACCTTGCTTTAGAGTATCTCCTCCCAATCCAAGATTGCTATTATCTAATTCTTTTGAAGAGATGCTGATGAGTTCTGATGAGGGTAAACCTAATGATCCACGGATTGTTGTTCGTTGCCTGTATCTGAGGTCAGCAAATGACAGGGCCTTTCCCCTGGCATGACATACCGATCATGAATGTGATGCCACCAATGGTAAAACTGGCCTCGGCGACATTTGTCGCGACACTGCACTTTCGACCGGTGTTGGTATCCACGACTCCCTCCATCTGGGTCCTTGAGAGCTATGAGTGAAGAGGCAAGACCTGGAGACCAGGCACCTTCTTTCTGATCAGCCCGCACGTCTTCTAGATCTGCTGGACAGAGGCCATGAAGGTCAAGCTGCTTCCCTTGGGCTTGGTCTGCGCGACGCCGGCCACCGCTTTGATCATCGCCTTTCGGCAATCAGGTGTCGTCTCCCGCGGGCTGGATCTGGACGGGGTAGGCTTGTCCCTGGGCGTTGAACACGTGGGGCCCAGGAAAGTACCTGGTGAAAATGATCAAGTCGACCGTTGCTGACATGACTACGACCTTTGGGCCTGGCTGTATTCCCATCGCCTGCTTCAGTAGCGCCAAGAGAAGATCGGTGTTCTTGGTTCTTTCATGAGTCTCGTCCACCATCTCGTCACCTAGGTTCACGTCGAGCTCCTAGGCCACACACCGGGCCAAGTTGGTCGCAGCAATCATCCTGGGTTGAGTGCAGGCGACAAGCAAGCCACCCTCCCACTTGTCGAACAGGGTGAACTTGAAGACCTGGATGGTCTTTCCGCAGCTGGTTCCGCCGACAAAGATGGTGACCTGAGACTGTTAGTCTAGCTGTCTGGATGAGTGTGAAGAAGCAAATACTTACTTGACCAGCGTGGTATGTGTCAAGAAATTCTTGACGCGCCTCCTCTTGGCAGATTGGGAGCCAGCTACGGCTCTGGGCAAGACCCTAGAGGCAAGCCTGGGAGTGAGACTTGCTGATGGCGAACGGGTCGACGTGTCCGTCCTCGAGGCGCATGGCCCCTCGGGCAGTGGTCTAGTTGCGCCTGAGGCTGTCGGCAGGGGCAGGCTGGTTCTGTTGGGCTTGAGCGGACTCCATGGTCGTAGTGTTGCCTGGCTATGATGATTGTGTGCAGGTCTAGAAAGTAATGATGGTGTGTTGTTCTTGCACCTCCCCCGCTGAGTGCTCCGCCGAGTGGCAGTGGGGGCGAAGATCATGATTTGTATATACCTAGGTAGGTAGGTGGAAAGAAGATGTGCCTTATTCACCAGGGCTATGTTATTTCTTGAACAGAGTCAAAGCTGCACGCCACGTGAAACAGACCCGGTTGATTGCGAGGTCCGCTGTTTGCCCGGAGTAGGGCGGTGATGAACATCAAGTTGGTGATGACAAACGACCGCTTGCAAACCAACAATCTCAGCCAGCCCAATGGCCACTGGAATTTATGGATGCTAAACGATGCCAATAAAACTTGAAATGTTGTCTACTATAATAAGCATGACTACCTAGGTAACCGCCTCGGATCTGGAGGCATATCAAATACAAGTCCCTACGCGAACGCAAATGCTAGTACATTTGGACACAGATCAGGGCTGTTTTGTGCATCAAGGCCGCTAAACGCAGATAACAACCGCCATAGAAGCATGGCTATCAGGCGGTATCTCAAATATAATGAAATTCGGCACGCGTTCAAGCTAAGTCCTCTAAGCCTTTGAGGCCGATATACATTTCCCCAAACACAAGTACCTACTTGATTTCACCTTGCCAGAAGACAGAGCACCAAAACACAAGCAGAGTTTTCTATTCCTACAACAGACTTCTAGTTGAACCAGGCTTAGCGAAAACTGCGGGCGCTAAATCTCGAACTGGTGTGGTCTCAGCCGACCTACAATCCGGGATATTCTGAATTATTGATGCAAGCGAGAGAGCCTGATTCCTCCTGCCTCAAAAGCCTTCGGCCTTGAAATCTCACCTCTGTATCTCGAACATGCATGGCTGATTGATGGTGGTGTCAAGGGCTAACTTCTATTGGTGGTTCGCAGTCTGCCCAACACCCAAGACGGTTGTCGGCGAATCGCGAGGTTCTTCGTAGCAGCATTCAACATTGCGCCACGTTATGAGTGTCAGAGGTAGGCTCTGGCAGACTTCAAGGCTCTCAAGGAATACCCATCGCTCCATTCTCGCAGTCGATTACGACACCCGCCTTTATAAGCCAAAACTGACGCCCGAGATTCTAACTCAGGCATTCAAGTTATCAACTGGCCTCTGCTAGCTTTCCTCCTACTCAGACATATCGCTACATCTTGACTATCTATTTCTCTGCATTTTATTTCTCATTATGGTCAACTTTGAATACCTTGAGGAAGATCTCGCCCAAGATTCCATTCGTCTTTTGCAAATTCGGAAAGGATGCTGGGCCGAAGATCTATCATGCTCGCTTGTCGAAGCACTCCCAGATCCGGAAAAAGGAATACCATACAAAGCTCTCTCCTACGCCTGGGGAGGCGTCAAACACACGGCAGGTGGCCCTGAGAAACTGCCAAGGGTGTGGGTGAATGACCATGAGTTCAACAAGAGCCAACTGACGGACAACCTGTTTTCGGCGCTACGGCACATACGACGGGTCGACCAAGACGTTCTTCTGTGGGCTGATGCAATATGTATCAATCAGTCCAATGAAGTAGAGAAGGGCCACCAAGTTAAGCAGATGGGAGCCATTTACGCTGCCGCTGAGGAAGTGCTTGTTTGGCTGGGTCCTGGCAATGATGATACCAAAGCTCTCATGCATTCTATCACCCTGATTGATGCCGAAGCCAGCAAAACCATCGGATCTCAAGGTGGCATAAGTGGTGAAGATTGGACCGGCCTTTGCCGCCGCTTCATGATCAAGCTATTGGGGAGTCTCGGGTCCCAACCCCATCTAAGGCACGGCCAAGCCATGGCAGGGCTTCTCAGCAGCAAGTGGTTCGAGAGAATATGGATTCTTCAGGAAGTTGCCATGGCCAAAACAGCAAGGATCATCTGCGGGCTTTCCTCATGCCCAGCACGGACATTTGGCTTGATGCCTATGCTCATGGGAATTGATGTCGATGAGCGCACGCAAGCAATCCTCGACATAATGCCACGGGTCCGCAAAAACACCTGGTGGTCTTCAAAGCGTTATCTTCACCATCTTCTCGTCAAGTTTTCCGCCAGTCAAGCTTCGGTTGGCAGAGATAAGATATACGCCTTACTGTCCATGTCGGAAGATGCCCACGACCCAACGCGTTTCTTTCCCTGTTACGAGAAGAGTGAAGACCAGGTTCTCCGGGATACAGCCTGTTTCTTGATATTGGGTGAAATTCTCGACTCAAACCATTCCTTTCCCAACTTCAAGATTTCAGAATTGAGTCTTCCCATCATTCATCTGGCCGAGAAGGCACTCTCCTGGGCACTGGCACAGCGCGGGAGGCTTCAAGATTCAGCTCGGAGGACGGCTGTGATTCTTGTAAACCGACTGAAGGAAGGTCAACTCAAGACGCATGATTTGCTGTTGTCTCTTGCCAAAGAGCATGGCCAGCTTCGGGAGATGCAGAGACTACTGCCACATGGAAATGTCGATTTTGACCTCATTCTTGGAGACGAACAAAATGTTCTGAAGATTTCATCTCATGGGCGAACCGAAGAGATGGTTGATCTGGTATTTCCAAGTGACCATTCTTCTCAGGGGGAGTCGACTGACTTGAAACTACCTCCACCATTCCGTTTCACAAAGGAAGAGAACATGGTAGACACAATCAAACGGCTCATGGAAAGTGGCTCGCCGAAGGAAGAGCTCCTGTGGGCAAATTCTTGGGCAGGCAACGTGGAAGCCATTAAAAAACTGCTCAATGAAGGTGTTGATGTGGACAGTCCAGATGATCAAGGCCGCACCAGTCTTTACTATGCCATAGAGCAAGGCCATATGGATGTCATCAGGTTACTTCTCGAAAAAGGTGCAGATGTGAATTGGACTTCCGGATCTTAGTCTTGGCCATGGGCGGTAGGTGTGTTGCTCGAATTTCGTTTCATTGCATGTCATATTACTCACCTAGGCAATGTTTCAGTGACAAGGGGTTTGATTCTGGCTGGTTCAATCATTATAGCAAAGAAATATAACGTTGTTCATTATGGCGTCGTTAGTCCCTCCGCTTGGCTGGCAGTGCCTCGCAGTGCCAACATAAAACAATCATGGGATGTCTGCCAAAAGAAGTGAATTAGAATTTTCCGCACTTCTATCTAATTCCAAGAGAATCTAGAGAACAATCTTCCTCGCTTTCAAAACAAAGTCGGCAAAATCATCACATTTGTACACCATCACCATCAGCACCACATCAACCTCAGCTATTACAACAAGCAGTAAGCCTCTTCCAGTAGTCCTATTACACTATTTGCAAATACCGACAGGAGACGGAAATGTCTCGTCGTCAGAACCAGCAAGCTCCCGATCTTCCCCGGATCGGTAACGTAAGTGCCCGCTCATGACCCCAAGGAACATCAAGCCTAACACTCTCAAAGGCTGCTCCTCATGAGTCTCGGCCTGGCTCCCCGAGCACCCAACCCCGTTTCCGCCGCCGTGATCCTCATCCTCCGGCTTATGCCCTCCCCATTCGCACCGCCGCCCCTCCCGCTGAGGGGGAAAGGTGAGGGGGCAAAAACGAAAAGAAGTATCGAGAAATTCCGGTGGACATAAGCGAACTAAGATAAGAAACAGTGAGCTCACAGACAGATATCAAATATCCAGCGGCCCCATCAGTGACTCGGGCCCCTATGAGACAGCGGCAGATATCAGTGAACCATCAGCCGAATATTTCCTGGCACTGATAACCTGCTACATCAGCCACCCTAACGCTCGTGAGATGCGCATTATACTCGACGCAGAAACGAGTGGTCTGCATTTTGTCAGATAGGTATCTAGATATTTGATATCCCTCGTGATGAAGCGTGCATCAGTTCTGGCAGAATGGAGTTCAGCAGAGCCTTTTTAGCTTGCAGGCAGTGACATGTCGGAACAAACAGTTAAACTACATTTTGCTGTGCGTTCCCTATGGAATGGGAATTATACATCTTGGATGGTTCGGTGATCAAAGCTGTGATGCTGGAGAGCAAAATAGAGGTTGGTGATCTAGCGCCCCCCAGGGCACCAACACTGTTTCCACGTACGTGTAGAGAACTGAGCGTTTACAAATGTTCTTCTAAAAGACAGAGAAACCTTTGTTTGGAACGGTGTTTGGCGCATTGAGAGTGCTGCCTGAAATGAGGCTGCAAAAATCAAACAGGCCCATTCAGCAGCTGCTCTTTATTCACGCCTTTGAGCACCGAGCACAACCATTTCCCATCACCAAATTAACGACCGCCAGTTATTTTCTGCTTGTAAGCTTGTTAAATGCGTCAGTGGTAATGGTCATATTGATGTTGTTGAAGCCGTTGGATGTGATGGTCTATGGACCTGCGACCCGACTCCTCAACCACGACCTAGGAGAATAGACAGAAAGTGAATTTCCGACACCTCATCTTCCTGTGCCTCCGTTTTCTCTCTTTTGTGTGTCTCCAGTTGCGTCAGTGGTAGAGTGGTCGGGTAGTGGCTCGAATGCATGTTGTTGCAGCTCAGCAGCCACAAAATCTGGGCTAGAGACCCTGAACAGATTTATCGTAATATCTGTCGTATTTTTTCTTTTCATCACGGCAAGGGAATCGTCTCGTGTGTATAGCATTCTTCTGTGTCGAGTGGTTAGGAGAGCAAAGCCAAGACATTCCAGGCCAGCTTACCCAGAGATTTTGTATTCTTTAGGAGCAGCGAGAGCCCACGTCCATAGTTGACAAATATCAGACTAGTGAATGATTCCCCTTGGACATTTCACAACTCAAATTCCTAGTTAGTGGTTGCATGAGTACCTAGAAAGTTGTTAGGAACCGCGGCACCGAGAGCACCGCCACACCCAGCCACAGGATGAACGCCACAGGGTGCCAGGGCAGGGCTCCAGCACATGTGGGTCTCCCTGCCCCCACACACACATCTTTGTTTTTTCTCCGAGCCAATGCTTCGCTTCTCTTCTCCTCCACAACAACCTCCCGGTCGGTCAGCCTCGCGGCTCCAACCATCACAGCTTTGCGGCTTCCATCTCCAACCTCTGCCTTGCGGCATCCTCAGCAACAGCCTAACGGCTCCCTTCTTCAAACTTTGCCTCGCGGCATCCTTCACTTCCGCCTAACGGCGCCCCCAATTTCAGCCTTGCGGCTTCCCAACTTTGCCTAACGGCACCCTTCTTCCGCGTGTTGAGGATGCAATGGACAGGGCCATTGCGGAGACACTGTGTCCGGCCTGTGGCGGTGATGCATCGATCCCTGACGATGCGAGGCACTGGGCTGGACCAACCAATCTTTCTCCCCCCCGCCGATGATGCGGTGGTCTTTGACCATCGCGGAGGCACCAGGACGACGGTCGGCACCTTCACGCGGTGTTCTGGGTCAGTAGCCACGAGCCTTGGAGCTCTTGGTGAAGCTAAGACCGACCAACTTATGTAGACTACCTGGTTGAGCACTCTGAAATACTCTCGTTGATCATCGTCCATCCAATGCCATTAGCCAGGAACAAGCGTGAACTAACCCCACAACCTCAAGGGACTCCCCAGCGGGACCCATCTTGGATCAAATGCCCCCACGCTTGATGTCCCTAGCTTTCGATCGCCGCAATCCTTTCTTCGGGCCGTGTGTGACAGCTCAAGCGTCCGGCTGAGCTTGACTTGACCTCTTCTCTGGCGATGCGAGCTGTGTCACGACGCTTCTTGCGGTATCGGCCACTTGACCGTCGCAGCTTCAGCTGCCCCACACTTTCTTCTTTGCAGTCTCCAAGCTTCTCAAGCTTTGGCCACCCGGTCGGTGCTCGCGAGACCCTTGGATCCACTCTTAGTCCCGAAAGCGTGCGTGCTGGTGCGTGTCAAGCATGCTTCGCTCCAACTGTTTGCTCTCTAAACGTTTAGCATCAAGAGTCGAGATGGGTCCCGCAGCTAGGCAGGTGAATACATATTTTTCTGTCGACCTTCATTTACTGGGCCGTATCGAGAAATCCGGAGTCACCACAACAACGGGAAGAATGAGGTGCCATCTCAGCTTCGGTGGTACCGAGGTGCATCTCTACGCTCAGAATAGAAAGCGAATACCTCTCTTTTGAATTCATACCTGTTTTCTTAATCATCTTGTCAGGGACAGCGACCAGCAGTCTACGGCGCCGAGAAGAATCGGGGAGTGAAGCCACTACCGGATCCCCCTCGGGCATGTCAAATTCCTCACTGACGCCAAGGATATCGGGAACAACCTTGTTTGACAGGACTACTTTGTGTTGCGCGGGGACTGCCATCGGGTACTAAGCAGGGATCTAGACCAATTATTAAAAGTCTCTTCTTATACTCACCAAAATTGAGATAAGAGATGAACCTATTCTCATATTGTTTTTGTAGAGTCTTAGACAGTGCTCTGATGATGATGGGGATGAATGCTCTCTGGCCTTCCCGGTGCAAGCAGCGACATGAATCGAAATTGGATCGTCTCTTCCATCCAAAAGGCGTGGTGGCAGAGTGGTCTAATGCGATAGACTAGAAATCTATTCTCTTCGGAGGCGTCTGTTCGAATCAGGCCCACGTCGTAGTTTTTTGCTTTTTTGCCTTTTGTTTTCTTCTTGTTTTCCTTCTTTTTCTCCAACTGTTCTTGGTGATATGTTTTTGGTGTTTTCGTTGACCATAGCAGAAACTGTGGATGGCAGCTTCTCGTCCTGCATTGCTATTCGCCCTTGGCTCCACCACGTGCTTCTCTCTTGTCTTGCCTGGCCAAAAAGGCTTGAGCGACTATTGAAGAGGCTTGTTCATGGTGCTCTCGCTGATTAACCATGTGTAACTTTCTTATCCCTTGGTAAAGCCTTGAACAAACTTACACTGTTTCCCCTCGGCGGCTTACGTCGGTGGTTTGTTAGCCTTGGACTTGACTGGTTGGTGCCTGAATATCCAGAGTCGCGGGTTTGTCCCAACGCCATCAGCTGGATCATTAAATCCGAACACTTTCAAGATGTTTGTTCGGCTTTGCTCTCAACGCAATTTTTTATTTGTCAACGAATTAAATTTGACAGTCAGATCAAGGACAAATACTTATATATACGATAGCATGCATTTCCTGTCTTCACCATGTCTTCGCAGAGAGCAATCACTGTTCCGACTTACACGCCACTACCCTATGCCTCCGCCAACAAATCTCAAATTCTACCCTCGCAATCAGTGGTCCGATTCTTGTCGGCCAAGGTCCCCGACAGAGTTACACTATCGATTAAGGCGGCGGAAGGTGCCTGAAGGCGTCAACATCCCATCAACCGACCGCCATTCCCGGGTAATAGCGTCCACCTGGGGATGGTCTGGGCCTTTCACATTGAGAACTACACCACGATCGCGACTATGGTCGAGACTCGTGACACCCCGCGAACCTGGCTCACGGCTCGGTGGGATGGAAATCACCCAAGCGAATGCTATTACTGATCGTCCTGAGAGAATTCATCAGATATGCTAACATCAAGTCTAGAGGTAGTCACGATGCTTAATCGATTTGTCACGAGTCAATAGCCACATGGCAAACGAGACCCTCAACGTGGGGTGAACCGATCGATCACATTAACGATCTTGGAAGTCGATTCTGCGAGATGAGACATTCGATCGAGTCGAGATCGTGAACTGAGACACTTCTTATTCGACCCAATGACAGCTTCAAACGGAAGCGTCGTTGGGCAACCCAGGAAAGCCGGTAAGACGATGATCACGTTCCTGTGTCAACTCTGTTTCCCGAAAACCGTGAGATCAACCATATTGAGCGTCATGAGAAGGATAGTTCCGCTCAGATGGTCCCGTGATCAGGTACTGGTTGACAATCACCCGGTATTCTGATGTCAACAATAACCGAGGAATCTATACATCAGCCTCGTTGAAGCGATCATACAGATATAGTTTACAGAGCTGTACCTGGCCTTGAATCTTGGCCACTCGCTCAAGCCAAGTTACATCACGCCAGCTCTCTGCGACGAATGAAGGCATTCACAGCTGATCGGCAGGGCCGGGTAGGACGCAAATGGCTAGTACCATCGACCTTGGCATTCAGGACCAGATTCGAACTTTAATCAGAGACAACTTTAAACGTCGATCTAGGCTGGAGGTGAAAGACAGTCCAGATTGCGGATGGTTCCTGAGCAAGCTTGAGTCATATCCGTCCTTCTCCATGGGGGGGCTATCATCGTGGACAATGGGTGGCTGATGTGGCTTGACACGCTTTCGATTGAGACAAACGCAAAAAGGGTAGCTAAACAAAGCCATAGTCCAGCCCTTAGGGACGATCCCTTGGTCGATCGGCTCGGCGCGTTCCAGTCCCTGGTGAGTTACTGTTTAGACACAAGCGTCCTCGAGGCAAACCAATCACGGCTCCCGTCATGCAGGTCCCAACCAGGGCCGAAGAATGCCGCCCTGAGAGGAGGCAAGGCACGATCGCCTTCCCGGCCAAGTCAAAAGCTCCTAGCTCAATGACGACATTCCAAGTTCGTCGAGAACCTCGTGGGGAGGCCCAGGGCAGGGAATGCGGACTATGGGCGAGAACAGGACTCTCGTGGGCGATGAGCTCTACACAGACTATTGAGAACTCTAAACGCGACGAAAGCAGAAGGGCGGATGCCCCGATGAAGCCACAAGATGGAAGCTCTGGGGATGATTGTGTTCCTGTGCCTGGTGTTTATAAACCATGGAGGGAACGTTGCAGAGTCCAAGTTCTCCATACTTTGCACAGTATTGACCTTGAAGCTTCGTGTAACCTCTAGATTCTTGTCTTTGTTGGCAAGATGTGGTTGTCACGGGGGCTTCTTGCCTCTACACTCCTTACCGCCATCAAGGCACAAGACGATAACAACAACAACGACATTCCTTCACTCGATATTCCTGACCTCGCAACACAGATCCGAGGTTCTATCTTTGCTGTATCTCTAATCCCCCATGCCGAGACCACCCTGAGCGGAGGTCATGGCACCCTCGACGACAATGATGACGCCTTTCCTGCTACCGCTGTTCCTCATGATCAGTCCGCCCCTGGCGGAGCTTCTCCCAACACACCCGTGGCCCAGCAGCCACCCACCATTACGATCCCTCCTTCAACCGACTATCCTTACGAGAGAATCATCAAAGCGTACACAGGGACGCGAACCATCATCAATGTTGTCACCACGATTGCCGAGCCCGACGGAACACGAGCTGGTACAGTTATTGTAGAGCTTGCTAGCACACTCTTCTCGGCTTTTACACCTGGACAGTCCGGCGCTCTGACGATTCCTCCCTCGCTGGAGGATCCGATGTTCACTGTCATTCAGGCATTCCCTGGACCTACAACCCTGCCACCCAGAACGATTACTATTTCTGCTTCAGGAACGGACCCTGGAACTGTCATCATTCAGACTCCTTGGCCTGAGACACCAAACACGGTTGCACCTGGTTCTACTGGTGCTCCCGATGCTGGCTCTCCTGATGCTGGCTCACCTGGCTCTGGATCTCCCGATTCAGGAGCTCCTGGTGCTGGTTCTCCCGACTCTGGTTCACCTGATGCTGGCTCTCCAGACTCCGGTTCTCCTGGTGTAGATGCTCCTGGCGCAGGTTCTCCTGGATCGCCGGGATCTGGATCTGCAGACACTTCCAACGTCGTCATCATTCAGACTTACACTGGTACCATCTCCATCACTCGACCTTTCCTCACCACCATCACGGCACCTGGCGGTGGTCAGGGTACTGTAGTCATCCAGGTTCCTCCAGGAACTCAGGGTGCTGGCGAAACGGTCACGATCCCTCCTAGTGCCGACAGCCCTTTCACCACCATCCTCCGTTCTCACACCGGGCCTACTCCCATCTCCACGGCAGTGACCATCGTCATTCCCCCGACCGCAGGTGGAGATGGCGGAACTATCGTTATCGAGACCCCGACTCCCGATAGTGGTGATACTGGAATCATTGATCCTGGAAACAAGGTTGCTCAGCCTGGTAACGAGATTCCGACTGGACAGAGGAACGTCGTCGTCACTCTTCCATCAGACCCCGACAGTCCGTTCGTCACGATTGTTCAGGGACATGATGGAACTGGCACGATTACAGTACCTACCACTATCACGATTCAGCCTAGTGGAGGTGAGAAGGGAACTGTCATCATTGAGACTCCCGACGCCGCGGCTCCGACTCCAGGCTCGCCGATCACGATCGCCCCTGGCCCTGGCGGTTCCACTACGACAATTGTGAGGGAGCATACTGGTGATCCAATTACGGTCCCTACTACCATCACTATCACTGGAGCGCCTGGACAGCCAGGAACGATCATCATCGAGACGCCGAGCCCGGACACCCCTCTGACCAGAGTTCGATCCCCTGATGACCCCATCACTATTCCGGCTGGTCCAGACTCTCCCACAACCATCTTCCGACCCCATCCTGGTGATCCAATCACTGAGCCTATCACGCTCACTATTGCACCTTCGGGAGGTCAGCCTGGCACAGTCGTCATTGAGACTCCTGCTCCTTCTACTCCCCAGCCGGGCCAGGAGACCATCACGATTCCCGCTGGTCCTGATAGCCCATGGGCGACCATTGTTCGACCTCACCCTGGTGATACGATCACGACTGCTATCACCATCACCCAGACGCCAGTTGGAAACCAGCCCGGTACCATCATCATTGAGACTCCAGTCACCAAGGTCCAGCAGACTCCAACTGCTCAGACCCCCTCTGACGCTCAAACTTCACCTGGAGTTCAGACTCAACCTGATGGATCTGTTCAGACGTCTCAGCCTGTTGGCTCTGATAATAGCGAGATTACGATCCCTCCTAGTCAGGACAACCCTTACATCACCATCTACCGGCCCCACACTGGTGATCCCATCACTGGACCTATCACCATTACGCAGACTCCTGCGAATGGACAACCGGGTACTATCATCATTGAGACTCCGGCGACCAGGTTCAACACCCCAGATGGTACTGAGCCTATCACTATCCCGACTGCTTCTGATAGGCCTTACGTGACGATCTACCGACCTCACGAAGGATCACCGATTACTGAGCCGATTACCATTACGCAGACTCCTGCGAATGGACAACCAGGTACTATCATCATTGAGACGCCGGCGACCAGGTTCAACACCCCAGATGGTACTGAGCCCATCACCATCCCGACTGCTTCTGATAGGCCTTACGTAACGATCTACCGACCTCACGAAGGATCACCGATTACTGAGCCGATTACCATTACTCAGACTCCAGCGAATGGACAGCCGGGTACCATCATTATTGAGACCCCAGCCGGCACTGAGCCTATTACAATCCCGACTGCTTCTGATAGACCCTACGTGACAATCTACCGACCTCATGAGGGAGCGCCGATTACCGAGCCGATCACTATCACGCAGCCCCCAGCCAACGGCCAGCCCGGAACTATCATCATTGAGACCCCAGGGACGAAGTTCAACACTCCGGCTAATACCCCGGCCGGCACTGAGCCCATTACCATCCCGACTGCTTCTGATAGACCCTACGTGACAATCTATAGACCTCATGAGGGATCGCCGATTACTGAGCCGATTACCATCACTCAGCCCCCGGCCAATGGACAGCCCGGAACCATCATCATTGAGACTCCGGCGCCCGAGGTCACCGTGGCCCCCACCTCTTCCGGCGGCATGGTCACTGTCTTCCGTCCGCATACGGGTCCTCCCATCACAGCTCCCATTACCATCACGGATGGCGGCACCGTCTACATCGAGACTCCTCCACCGATCAAGTGGGCTCAGACTCAGAGCTCGGCTCAGCAGCCGACCACTGTTTCTGGTTCAGATGGCTACATCACCATCTACACCCCGTATCCCGGGCCTGGAACGATTGATACTCCTATCACCATTGTTACTCCCCCTCGGGATGGTCAACCTGGAACGGTTCTGATTGAGACGCCTGTGCCACAGACTCCTACCCAGGCTCCGATCGAAACACCAGAGCCCGCGACCACCGTGTCTGGATCTGATGGTTATGTGACTATCTACACTCCTTACCCAGGACCTGGCAAGATCTCGTCACCCATCACCATCATCACTCCCCCTCAGGGAGGACAGCCCGGAACTGTTCTCATTGAGACTCCGGTTCCTGACCCGACTCAGCCTCAGCAGAGTGGTCCGGCTACTGTTTCCGATCCCGAGCGATGGGTTACCATCTACACGCCTTTCCCTGGCCCCGGTACGATTTCGCAGCCCATCACTATCACTCAACCTCCTGCGAATGGACAGCCTGGTACCATTCTCATTGAGACGCCAGTTCCCCAGAGTTCGAGCCCTTCGGATTTCTACGTGACTGTCTACCGACCTTACCCAGGCCCAGGAACCATTACTACACCCATCACTCTGACCCAGCCTCCTGCCAATGGCCAGCCCGGTACTATCTTCATCGAGACTCCTGCTCCTCCCACGCAGACTCCTACCCCGACTGTGCCACCGACATCGGCTGGGCCTATAACTATCCCGACTGCTTCGGACCGGCCATATGTCACCATCTACCGACCTTACCCAGGTCCTGGTAACATTGACCATCCTATCACCATCACGCAGCCTCCTGCGAACGGTCAGCCTGGAACTATCATTATCGAGACTCCTACTCCTGTTGCCTTTACAAAGTTCCAACCTACCAGCAATTCTGCAGTTACAATCCCAGCTGATGCTAGTAACTACATCACCATCTACCGACCTCACACTGGAACTCCTATCACTGCGCCAATTACGGTCACTACGATCGCCCCCTCAGGCGGGCAACCCGGCACAGTGATTATCGAGACTCCGGCTGTTGTTGAGTCGACTGAGGCTGAGACCACTAGCGACTCGGCTGTTACCATTCCTCAGGGTCAGGATGGCTATGTGACTGTTTATCGACCGCACACTGGTTCTCCCATTACGGCGCCGATTACTGTTACTACCATCCTTCCCTCGGGAGGTCAGCCTGGTACTGTGATCATTGAGACCCCAGTTCCGGTGGATCCCACTCAGCCTGAGACTACGACTGCTCCCCCGCCGGTCACAATTCCTGCTGATCAGGGTGGTTATGTTACCATATACAGGCCTTATCCAGGCCCCGGCTCTATCACGGCTCCTCTCACTGTTGGAACCATCGCTCCTTCTGGTGGTCGACCTGGTACTGTCATCATTGAGACTCCAGTTCCTCAGACACCCACTGAGACTCAGTCTCCGCCTGTCACTGTTCCTCAGGGCGACGATGGTTACGTCACAGTGTACCGACCGTACCCCGGCCCTGGAGTTATCACAGCGCCTCTTACGGTCACGACGATAGCTCCCTCTGGTGGACAGCCGGGTACTGTTATCATCGAAACCCCAGTGCCTCAGACGCCGGCGCCAACTGAGTCGGCGACTCTCACCGTTTCCGATGATCAGAATGGTTACATTACCATTTACAGGCCATACACTGGAGCGAGTGCCATTACGGCCCCGATCACGGTCACTACTATTCCTCCATCTGGTGGGCAACCAGGAACGGTCATCATTGAGACCTTGGTGCCTCAGACACCTACCGAGACTCAGTCTTCTGCCAACCCTCCAGTGACGATCCCTCCTGGTCCCGATAACTCGTATGTCACGGTTTATCAGCCCTATCCTGGTCCTGGAGTCATCACGGCTCCTATCACAGTCACTACGATTGAGCCCTCTGGTGGACAGCCCGGGACTATCATCATTCAGACTCCCGTCCCTGAGACGCCGACGCCGACTCCTGATCCTCCCGTCACTATTCCTCCTGGCCCTGAGAACTCATACGTCACGGTCTATAGGCCTCATGAAGGTCCCGACCAGATCACTGCGCCTGTCACCGTCACCACCATTGAGCCGACCAACGGCCAGCCTGGAACCATCATTATCGAGACTCCTGGTCTGCAGACTGGCAACAAGGTCGTTATTCCTCCAGTCACGCTCTCTCCAGGGCCACAAGAGACCTACGTCACGGTTTACAGACCTCACACTGGAGCTGATGTTATCACTGCTCCCGTCACCGTTACGACGATTGCTCCTTCGAATGGTCAGCCGGGAACCGTTATCATTGAGACCCCTGAGCCTCAATCTCCTGAGCCGAACCCCACGGTGACGATTCCTCCTGGCCCGGAGGAGTCTTATGTGACTGTGTTCCGACCTCACACTGGAGTCGATGTGATTACTGCACCTATCACCATCACGACGATTGCTCCATCTGGTGGTCAGCCCGGTACTGTGATCATCGAGACCCCAGTCCAGCCTGACCCTACCACCAGCACGCCGGAGCCGGCCCCTACAACCGTTTCTTCGCCCGGAGCCTCGTACATCACCGTCTACCGTCCCCATACTGGCGTGGACGTGATTACTGCACCAGTCACTGTCACCACGATCCCACCTTTCGGTGATCAGCCTGGAACAGTTATCATCGAGACTCCCGTTGAGGCCCAGCCAACCTCAACCCAAGAGGCTCCCACAACGGTCTCCTCGCCGGGTGCTTCTTACATCACTGTCTATCGACCCCATACTGGGCCTGACGTGATCACCGCACCTGTCACTGTTACCACTATCGAGCCTTCTGGTACCGAGCCTGGTACTGTGATTATTGAGACACCCGCACCGGTCGAGCCCTCAACCTCGGTCGATGAGCCTACTACCGTATCTTCGCCTGGTGCTACTTACATAACTGTCTATAGGCCACACACTGGACCCGACGTTATCACTGCGCCGGTCACAGTTACTACGATCCCTCCTTCCGGAGATCAACCCGGTACAGTCATCATCGAGACCCCCACTGACCCCGAGCCCACTCCGGCTCCGGCTCCGGCCCCACCTTTGACCACCTCCCGCCCCGGCGCGTCGTATCTCACCGTATACCGCCCTCACACCGCAGCGGATGAGATCACGGGTGAAGTTACGATTACGACTATTGACCCTACAGATGACGGACCCGGAACGATTATTATCGAGACTCCGATCCAGAGGGTGGCTGTGCCAGCAACCTCCTCTCAAGCTGACTATTATGTTACAGTTTACCGACCTCACGAGGGTCCCGATGTTATCACTGAGCCAGTGACTGTCACAACCATTGCACCATCGGATGGACAGCCTGGAACTGTGATTATCGAGACCCCAGGTCCCCAGGCTCCTCCCGTGACAACTGCCGGCCCTGCACCTTCGTACATTACCATCACTCGCCCCTACACTGGCCAAGATGTGATCACGGCACCTATCACCGTCACCACGATTCCTCCTCAGGGCGATGAGCCCGGTACCGTGATCATCGAGACGCCCACAGAACAGGCCGCGCCAGTCACTACTGCCGGCCCTGCTCCGTCCTACGTCACAGTGTACCGACCTCACGAGGGTCCAGACGTTATCACGGAGCCAGTCACGGTCACGACTATTGCTCCTACAGGAGACCAACCTGGTACGGTTATCATTGAAACCCCAGGTCCTCAGGCACCCCCAGTCACAACTGCCGGCCCTGCTCCTTCGTACATCACGATCTATCGACCATACACTGGAGCCGATGTCATCACGGGTCCTATTACCGTCACGACGATCGCCCCTGAGGGAGATCAACCTGGTACAGTCATCATCGAGACTCCTGGTCAAGCACCTGCCACTACCACTTCTGGTCCTGCCCCTTCGTGGATCACAGTGTATCGACCTTACTCTGGCGTGGATATTATCACGGCTCCCATCACCGTTTCCACCATCCAGCCAGATGGCGATCAGCCCGGCACCATCATCATTGAGACCCCTGTTGAGCGAGTTGCCGCGACCACCTCGACCTATGAGCCATTCTACGTCACAGTTTTCCGACCTTATCCTGGTCCAGGCCAGATTACGGCCCCGATCACAGTGACCACCATCGCTCCCGAGGGTGATCAGCCAGGCACTGTCATTATCGAGACCCCAGGACAAGCTCCTCCTGTGACAGCTACTCCGGAACCTTCATACGTGACGGTATTCCGACCTTATACCGGAACCGGCGTCATCACCGAGCCTACGACTATCACGACGATTGAACCCCAAGGCGATCAGCCGGGAACCGTCATCGTAGAGACTCCCGGTCAAGCCCCTCCCGTCACGGCTAGCCCCGAGCCCGAGCCATCGTACGTCACGGTCTATCGTCCGTATCCCGGCCCCGGTGAAATCACTGCCCCTGTCATTGTCACGACAATTCCTCCTTCAGGAACCGACCCAGGTACAGTCATCATTGAGACTCCTGGTCAAGCTCCCCCAGTCACAAGCAGCCCTGAGCCCGAACCATCTTATGTTACTGTCTACCGGCCTTACCCTGGCCCCGGCGAAATCACTGCGCCTGTTACCGTCACGACTATCGAGCCTTCAGGAACAGAGCCAGGAACGGTCATCATCGAGACCCCGGGCCAAGCCCCTCCTGTCACCAGCAGTCCTCAGCCAGAGCCGACCTATGTCACAGTGTATCGCCCATACCCTGGCCCTGGAGAGATTACCGCCCCGGTCACTGTCACCACAATCGAGCCCACTGGTACCGAGCCCGGTACCGTTATTATCGAAACCCCAGGTCAGGCTCCTCCAGTTACCTCGAGCCCGGCGCCTGAACCGTCTTATGTCACGGTCTATCGCCCATACCCAGGACCCGGCCAGATCACTGCTCCCGTCACTGTGACAACTATCGAACCCTCAGGAACCGAGCCGGGAACAGTCATCATCGAGACTCCCGGACCTGTCACAAGTTCCCCAGAGCCTTCGTACATCACAGTGTACCGCCCTTATCCTGGCCCAGGCCAGATTACTGAGCCTGTGACCGTCACGACGATTGAGCCTCAAGGCGATCAACCTGGCACGGTTATCATTGAAACGCCCGGACAAGCTCCTCCCATCACAACCGCCGAGCCCTCATACATCACAGTTTATCGCCAGTACCCTGGCCCAGGCCAGATCACTGGACCTGTTACTGTGACGACAATCGAGCCTTCAGGTACGGATCCTGGAACGGTTATTATTGAAACGCCTGGTCCTGTCACCTCCGTCGAGCCTACCTATGTCACTGTCTATCGTCCCTACCCGGGCCCTGGCCAGATTACTGAGCCAGTGACCGTCACGACGATCGAGCCCACGGGTACAGAGCCTGGCACGGTTATCATCGAGACTCCTGGCCAGGCGCCTCCTGTGACCACTCGCCCCGAGCCCTCTTGGATTACTATCTTCAGAGCCTATACCGGAACCCCCATGATCACCGAGTCAACTACGGTTACAACAATCGACCCTCAAGGCGACGAGCCCGGTACGGTCATCATTGAGACCCCTGTTCCAGTTACCAGCAGCGCTGCACCATCTTGGATCACGATCTTCAGAGCGTACACCGGAACTCCCATGATCACTGAGTCGACTACGGTTACGACGATTGATCCTCAAGGTGACCAGCCGGGTACAGTCATCATCGAGACCCCCGCTCCCGTTACTAGCAGCCCTGCACCATCTTGGATCACGATCTTCAGACCTTACACCGGAACGCCTATGATCTCTGAACCCACAACCGTCACTACCATCGACCCCCAGGGTGACCAGCCCGGAACAGTTATCATTGAAACTCCCGGACAGGCGCCGCCGATCACAGCCACCCCTGAGCCTTCTTGGATCACCATCTATAGGCCATACACAGGAACTCCTCCTATTACTGAGCCTACCACAGTCACAACCATCGATCCTCAAGGCGATCAGCCTGGTACGGTCATTGTTGAGACTCCTGGCCAGGCTCCTCCTGTTACGGCCAGCCCCGAGCCTTCGTATGTCACTGTTTACAGGGCTTACACCGGAGTCGACCCCATCACTGGTCCTGTCACCGTCACGACGATTCCTCCCAATGGCGATCAGCCCGGCACTGTGGTTATTGAGACTCCGGTCCCGGTCACGACCTCTCCTGAGCCATCGTACATCACGATCTTCAGACCGTATACCGGAACTCCTATGATCACCAGTCCCGTCACTATCACAACCATTGAGCCTCAAAGCGACCAACCTGGCACGGTTATTATTGAAACGCCCGGCTCAGCGCCTCCGATCACGGCTACACCCGAGCCTTCATATGTCACCGTATATCGGCCTTACCCTGGCCCCGGTGAGATCACCGCCCCGGTCACGGTCACAACTATTGAGCCTCAAGGAGACCAACCTGGTACTGTCATTATCGAGACTCCCGGTCAAGCGCCCCCAGTGACTGCTGCACCCGCAGAGACCACCGAGGCGCCAACGACCACTCCTCCACCGACCTACGTCACAGTGTTCCGACCTTATCCTGGCCCCGGTATCATTACTGCACCTTTCACGGTTACGACCATTGAACCTCAAGGTGATCAGCCCGGCACTGTGATCATTGAGACACCTGGCGAGGCACCTCCTGTTACTGCTACGCCCGAGCCTTCTTATATCACTGTCTTCAGGCCTTATCCCGGCCCCGGCGAAATCACTGCTCCGGTCACGGTTACCACGATTGAACCCCAAGGAGACCAACCTGGTACCGTCATCATTGAGACACCCGGCCAGGCAGCTCCTGTGACAGCAGCTCCCGCCTCTTATGTGACAGTCTACACACTTTACACTGGAGCCGAGCCCATTACTGGACCTATCACAGTGACAACCATTCCTCCCCAGGGTGATGAACCTGGAACTGTTGTCATTGAGACCCCTGGTCCAGAGCCGACTACCTCTCGCGAGCCTACGTACATCACTGTCTATAGGCCTCATTCTGGCCCCGATGTGATCACCGCCCCAGTTACTGTTACAACCATCGAGCCCCAAGGCGATCAGCCCGGCACAGTCATCATTGAGACCCCGGGCCAGGCACCGCCAGTCACAACAGCCGAGCCTTCTTATATCACCATCTGGAGGGCTTACGCTGGTGTTGACCCCATCACAAACTCGATCACGGTTACCACAATCCCGCCTCAGGGAGACCAGCCAGGAACAGTCATCATCGAGACCCCGGTTCCTCAACCAACCACTTCTGCCGAGCCTTCGTACATCACTATCTATAGGCCTCACTCTGGTCCTGACGTGATCACCGCGCCGGTTACTGTGACGACTATTGAGCCCCAAGGCGATCAGCCCGGCACGGTTATCATCGAGACTCCTGGTCAGGCACCACCGGTTACAACAGCAGAGCCTTCCTACATTACCATCTGGCGAGCTTATACCGGTGTTGACCCCATCACAAACTCGATCACTGTCACAACAATTCCTCCTTCTGGAACCGACCCAGGAACAGTCATTATTGAGACCCCTACTCCTCAGCCAACCACTTCCGCCGAGCCCTCTTACATTACGGTCTATCGACCTTATCCAGGACCCGGCCAAATCACCGCTCCGGTCACCGTCACGACTATCGAGCCCCAAGGCGATCAGCCTGGTACAGTTATCATCGAGACCCCTGGCCAAGCTCCGCCTATCACAACCTCCGAGCCTGCTCCTGAGCCTTCATACATCACAGTGTATAGGCCCTACCCAGGACCTGGACAGATCACGGCACCGGTCACAGTCACAACTATCGAACCGACAGGCACCGAGCCTGGTACTGTTATCATCGAAACGCCTGGTCAGGCTCCTCCCATCACCACCTCCGAGCCTGCTCCAGAGCCTTCGTATGTGACTGTATACAGACCGTATCCTGGACCTGGAGAAATCACAGCTCCAGTTACGGTCACAACCATCGAGCCACAAGGAGATCAGCCTGGTACCGTTATCATTGAGACTCCCGGCCAGGCTCCCCCAATCACTACTTCAGAGCCTGCTCCCGAGCCCTCATACATCACGGTTTATCGTCCTTATCCTGGCCCTGGTGAGATCACTGCACCTGTCACGGTGACCACGATCGAACCGCAAGGCAACCAGCCCGGAACAGTCATAATTGAGACTCCAGGTCAAGCTCCTCCCATCACGACTTCGGAGCCTGCACCTGAGCCTTCCTATGTCACTGTTTATAGGCCTTATCCTGGGCCCGGCGAGATTACGGCACCAGTTACGGTTACAACCATTGAGCCTTCAGGAACGGAGCCCGGCACAGTTATCATCGAGACCCCCGGCCAGGCTCCTCCGATCACCACTTCGGAAGCCCAGCCTACGTACATTACGGTTTACACTCCTTATCCCGGTCCCGGTCAGATCACTGCTCCGATCACCGTTACAACGATTGAACCTCAAGGAACCGAGCCTGGCACAGTCATCATTGAGACCCCAGGTGACGCACCACCTGTCACAACTTCTGAGCCTGCACCCGAACCCTCTTATGTCACGGTCTACAGACCTTATCCAGGTCCAGGCCAGATTACTGCCCCGGTCACGGTTACGACTATTGAACCCTCGGGAACCGAACCCGGAACGGTCATTATCGAGACCCCCGGCCAAGCTCCCCCGATTACCACCGCCGAGCCCTCATACATCACAATCACCAGGGCCTACAGTGGTGTCGATCCTATCACTGGCCCAATCACAGTCACAACTATTCCTCCCACTGGTACCGATCCCGGCACAGTCATTATTGAGACACCAGTGGTGCAGACAACCTCGGAATTCGACCCATCATATATTACAATCACCCGAGCGTACCGTGGTATTGATCCCATCACCGGGCCCATCACGGTTACAACTATCCCCCCGACGGGCACCGATCCTAGTACCGTTATCATCGAGACCCCAGAAGCTCAGACAACTTCAGAGTTTGATCCTTCGTACATTACGATTACTCGAGCCTACCGCGGTGTTGACCCCATCACTGGACCTATTACGGTGACAACGATTCCACCAACAGGCACTGATCCCGGCACTGTTATCATTGAAACCCCAGTGGCCCAAACCACGTCCGAGTTTGATCCCTTGTACATCACTATCACTCGGGCGTACCGTGGTGTTGATCCGATTACTGGCCCCATCACTGTGACGACTATCCCTCCTACTGGCACCGATCCTGGCACTGTGATTATCGAGACCCCCGAGGCCCAGACGACATCCGAGTTTGAGCCTTCATACATCACCATCTATAGGCCTTATAGTGGCGTCGAAATCATCACTGCCCCAACCACGGTTACAACCATTCCTCCTCAAGGAACTGATCCTGGAACCGTCATCATCGAAACACCAGGTCAGGCGCCACCGATCACTACATCTGATCCCGAGCCTTCGTACATCACGATCACCCGGGCTTATACTGGCGCTGAGCCTATCACAGCTCCGATAACCGTCACCACTATTCCTCCTACCGGCACCGACCCAGGCACAGTCATCATTGAGACACCCAGCACGGAGACTCCTACCGCAAACGCTCCCGTGACTGTCCCTGCTGGAGACGATTCTTATGTGACCGTCTTCCGTGCTCACACTGGCCCTGATCGCATCACCGCGCCCATCACGGTTACGACCATTGCTCCTGCAAATGGCCAACCTGGCACGGTCATCATCGAGACCCCCGATGCCACCACCGAGGCTGCTCCAACCACAGCTTCTCCAGAGCCCACCTACGTGACCATTTACAGACCTTACACCGGTTCTGACACAATCACCGCTCCGGTCACTGTCACCACTATCGCCCCTACCAACGGCGAGCCTGGAACCGTCATCATCGAGACCCAGGTGCCTCAGACTCAGAGCGATTCTTATGTCACGATTTACAGACCATACACTGGAACAGCTTCCTACTCTGAGCCAATCACCGTCACAACCATTGCTCCCACCAACGGCGAGCCAGGCACTGTCATTATCGAGACCTTGGCACCTCAAACTGAGACCTCTGAGACTCAGCCTCCTACGACTGAGCCTCCTGCGATCACTATTCCTCCTTCTGATAACAGCCGCAATGTTACCGTCATCCGACAGTACCCTGGCCCTGGCACAATCGACTCGCCCATCACTTCTTACGAGCCCCCAAGCGGTCCTGGGGAACCCGGTACCGTCATCATTGAGACGCCGGCTCCTGCTCCAGCCACCACGAGCGAAGATCCTGGTCGCAATGTGACTATCTATACAGCAGGTCCCAGCACTCTCACTGAGCCCTTCACCACGTACTCTCCTCCAGGATCACCTGGTGATCCAGGCACTGTCATCATTGAGACTCCTGTTCCTCAGACAACTGACGAAGATCGCAATGTGACCGTCTACACTCCTGGTCCTCCTTACCTGACAGCTCCCTTGACTAGATTCCAGTCTGCTACCGCTGCCGGCGAGCCTGGTACTGTGATCATCGAGACACCAGTCCCGACCACAGCCGAGGAGCGCAATGTGACCATCTACACGGCTGGTCCCTCAACTCTCACTGAGCCCTCCACTACCTATGTGCCACCTGCGACCCCTGGCGACCCTGGTACTGTTATCATTGAGACGCCTGTTCCTGTTACGGCCGAGGAGCGCAACGTGACTATCATCACGGAGGGGCCTGAGTCTCTTACTGCGCCATTCACTACCTACTCACCTCCAGGCTCTCCAGGTGATCCCGGTACTGTTATCATCGAGACCCCTGCTGAGCGCAACGTCACTGTCATTGAAGAAGGTCCCGAGGAGCTCACCGAGCCTCACACTACGTACTCGCCTCCTCGATCGGCCGGTGAGCCTGGAACTATCATCATCGACACGCCTCGAGCTCGCCTGGCGGTTCGGCCAACAACAACTACCACGCCCGAGCTCGAGACTACCACTGAGGCTACGACAATCAACACGCCAACGGCCCCAACAGCATCTGCTACTCAGCCCATCACAGAGCCAGCCTCGACTGAAGATGGTACTACCAGCAACCCCGATGCTCTCACCATCACTCCCGATGACAAGCATGACCATATCACCGTGGTTGAGCCCAACACTGAGTATCCCGGTGTTACTGACAACATCACACACATTATCCCTCCCACTGATGGCCAACCGGGAACTCATGTCATCTACACGCCTGTCACAGACACTGCTGAGTCTACCTCCGAGTCCACTTCGGATTATGTCACGAGATTTGAGACTATCACCATTCCCGGTGACCCGTCTACACTCACAAAGAACGATACTGCTTCCGGCGATCCTGAGACCACTGGTATGGAGACCAACACCATCATCATTCCTCCATCTGGCACCGAGCCTGGAACTGTCCTCGTTCACACCAGTGTCTATCTCGATCAGACACTGGCTCAACACGGCAACGTCACCATCACCCGGGCTGGACCTCCTGGTGTTACCACTCCTTTCACCACTTATGAGCCGCCGGCTCAAGAAACCGACCCTGGCACTATCATCATTGAGACACCAGATTACAATGTTACCATCACTAGAGCCGCTCCTGAGTCTATCACAACCACATTCACTACATACTCGCCACCGGCCAACCCCGGTGACCCAGGCACGGTTATCGTTGAAACCCCTGATTACAACGTCACTATCACTCGGGAGGCACCCGCCTCCATCACTACCCCTTTCACTACCTACAACCCACCTGGAACACCCGGTGATCCCGGTACTGTGATTGTCGAGACACCCAACGGCGACTATAACATCACCATCACCAGGGCTGCTCCTCAGTCAGTCACTACTCTCTTCACTACCTACTCACCACCCGCATCCAAGGGTGATCCAGGCACTATCATTGTTGAGACGCCTGACTATAACGTCACTATCACTAGAGAAGCTCCAGCTTCTATCACTACTCCCTTTACTACTTATAACCCCCCTGGCACGCCTGGAGATCCTGGCACAGTCGTCGTCGAGACTCCCAACGGCGATTACAATGTCACCATCACCAGAGCTGCCCCTGCTTCTATTACGACACCGTTCACAACCTATTCGCCTCCGGCTACCCCAGGCGATCCCGGCACTGTTATCGTCGAGACTCCGGATTACAATGTCACGATTACCAGAGCCGCTCCTCCTTCAGTCACGACGCCGTTCACAACTTACTCACCTCCCGGAAATCCTGGCGACCCTGGAACCGTCATTGTCGAGACCCCCGACTATAACGTCACCGTCACTCGGGCTGGTCCTTCATCGGTTACCACTCGATTCACGACCTATTCGCCGCCAGGCTCTGCAGGTGATCCCGGTACTATCATCATTGAGACTCCTGACTACAATGTGACGGTTACTCGATCTGGACCTACCTCGTGGACAACCTATTCGCCCCCAGCTTCCGCAGATGATCCAGGAACCATCTTCATTGACGTTCCCGAGGATAGAGTGGCCGATCCCACTACATCTGATGAGCCTACTACTGCTGAGGAGTCTCGCAACATCACCATTACTCGCGCACGCCCCAGCACGGCTACCGACATGTTCACGACTTACTCGCCTCCTGCCACACGAGGTGATCCCGGTACCATCATCATCGAGACTCCTCTTGTCAGAGTTGCTGGAAACGATCCAACTACCATTGACGAGACCACGACTACTGAGGAGACTACCACCTTGGAAGAGCCCAGCGCCAGCAATGTCACCATCACTGAGGTGGTCAGCACCATCACCAGACCTTATACCACCTACTCACCAGCTGGTGCTAAGGGTGATCCTGGTACTGTCATCATCGAGCTCCCCCCGGACCACAACGTCACCGTCACCGAATACGTCAGCTCGAGAACTGCTCCATACACCACCTATTCTCGTGCCGCGGTTCAAGGTGATCCCAACACGGTGATTATCGAGCTTCCTCCTGAGCGCAACGTGACGACAACGGAATACGTCAGCACTATCACTGCTCCCTTCACGACCTATTCACCTCCAGGAGCCGCCGGAGATCCTGGTACCGTTATCATCGAGCTACCCCCCGAGAGGAACGTCACAACAACCGAATATGTGAGCACCATTACTGCTCCTTATACGACCTATTCTCCCCCAGGTGCTGCTGGCGATCCCGGTACCATCATCATCGAATTGCCTCCTGACAGGAACGTGACTACAACTGAGTTTGTGAGCACCATAACGAAGGCCCACACAACCTATTCGCCCCCTGCTTCCCCCGGCGACCCAGGCACGATCATCATCGAGCTTCCTCCCGACAGCAATGTCACTATCACCGAGGTCGTCAGCACGAGAACTGCCCCGTACACGACCTATTCTCCCCCTGGAGCCGCTGGTGACCCAGGCACCGTTATCGTTGAGCTTCCTCCTGACCATAATGTGACTATCACAACGGAAGTCGCAACTATCACAGAGCCCTACACGACTTATTCACCACCCGCGAACAGAGGCGATCCAGGCACTATCATCATCGAGCTACCTCCCGATCGTAATGTGACTATCACGAAGGAGGTCGACACAATCACAGAGCCATACACTACCTATTCGGCCCCTGCCAACCGCGGTGATCCAGGCACTGTCATTGTTGAGCTTCCTCCTGACCGCAACGTGACAATCACGACTGTCATCGAGACGATCACACAGGCATACACAACATATGCATCGCCCGCTAACCGTGGTGATCCTGGAACCGTCATTGTTGAGCTTCCGCCGGATCACAATGTGACCATTACGACAGAGGTTGAAACTATCACGGAGCCCTACACCACGTACTCACCACCCGCCAACCGCGGTGACCCCGGAACTATCATTGTTGAACTCCCGCCGGACCGCAACGTGACCGTCACCACTGTTATCGAGACGATCACACAGGCATATACGACATACGCATCGCCAGCCAACCGCGGAGATCCTGGAACTGTTATTGTTGAGTTGCCGCCGGATCACAATGTCACAATCACAACCGTTGTCGAGACTATCACGGAGCCTTATACCACTTACTCGCCCCCAGCCAACCGAGGCGACCCCGGAACGGTCATCGTTGAATTGCCCCCTGATCATAACGTCACAATCACAACTGAGGTTGATACAATTACGGCGCCTTATACCACCTACTCGCCTCCAGCCAGTAGAGGCGACCCTGGTACCATTATCGTGGAGATGCCGCCGGACCGCAACGTCACTATCACGACCGTTGTCGAGACCATCACGGAGCCTTATACAACTTACTCGCCCCCAGCCAACCGAGGCGACCCCGGAACCGTCATCGTCGAATTGCCTCCTGACCACAACGTCACAATCACAACTGAGGTTGAGACCATTACGGAACCTTATACTACCTACTCGCCGCCTGCGAACAGAGGAGATCCCGGTACAATTATCGTGGAGATGCCTCCTGAGCGCAACGTGACTACTACCGTAGCCGGACCTAGCACCCTCACAGGCCGCTACACTACCTACTCGCCTCCTGGACGCGCTGGAGACCCCGGCACAGTTATTGTCGAGACGCCACCCCACCACAACATCACGATCACTACCGAAGGTGACGAAACGCTCACCGGTCCATTCACTACATACATTCCGCCCGAATCTGAAGATGATCCGGGTACCATTCTCATCGAGACTCCTAGAGCTAGGGTGGCTCACACGACCACGTCCGAGAGCACAACGTCGCATCACGATGCGGCGTCTTCTTCATCTTCTTTGTCTCCATCTACCACTTCTCGTGCGCCTACGACCACATCTTCTACTACGTCTACCACATCTCGTGCCCCAACCACGAGCTCTACTACTACGTCTTCCACCACATCTCGTGCACCAACCACGAGCTCAACAACCACCTCTTCTACAACTACTTCTCGTACATCAACCTCTACTAGTTCATCAACATCCTCTTCTTCAACGTCATCAACCTCCTCTCGTTCTACCACCTCGACCACAACCTCGAGGTCTACCACAACATCTACCACGACTACTAGCAGCGCTGCCGCAGCCACCGTCCGGTTCGACTGCGATGTCTACGGATACCTCTTCCAGAAGACCTCTCTCTACCGTGTTGAGATTACAACTGGAAAGACCACCCTTATCAAGTCAGGCATCGGCCCCGGTGGCTGGATCAACGGTATCGGTTACAACCGATACGACGATTACATCTACGGCATGGTCATGGACGACACGGGTTCTCAGCTTATCCGAATCGGCGCAGATGGTGGCTGGACTCTACTCTCTGCCCGTGTCTCCAACCGAAACGTCATCATGGGTGATATCGATAACCAAGGTCGCTACTGGTTCTCTGATGCTGGTCGACCTTGGTGGGCTATCGATCTCTACCCCGGCTCTGCCACCTATGGCAAGATCATCCTGAGTGGAACAGCAACTCACGATGATGGCATGGCCGATTGGGCATTCGTCCCTGGTGGCGGTGACTACATGTATGCCATCCAGTACACATCCACATCCTCCACCTTGACTCGGTTCAGCCGCACAAGCTACACCTGGCAGACCCTCAAGGCCTTTGGCAACATCACAGGCAACAACGTCTGGGGAGCCCTGTACGCGGCCGCCGACGGAAACTTGTACGGATCCGAGAACACGAGCGGCAACATCTACAAGTTCCCCATTGCCCCGACCATCGGAAACCCCAAGTTCCTCGCCGCAGGTCCCGTGTCAAGCTGGAACGACGGAGCCAGATGTATCGACAGCGAGTCTATTGTCACCTAAGGCACATCCTTCGCCTAGGGAATTTCCTATGTCTTTCTAGCCTGTCTTTTTTTTAGCCTGTATTCATAGCTACCATTAGATTGTAAGCTTTTTCTTACTACCTAGCCAGAAATTGATCTCGTATGTTCTGTTACCTCTATTGCCTCTTGATGTGAAAGCTTCATGTATACTCCTCAGAGGTCCATGTCTGGCTGCCTAGGACTAATAAAGTTCCCCCCATTGTGATACATGGTTACTCCGCAACTTTTCTTCGTCTATCCAACCCTCCCAGATTTAGCCTAAACTGACTCCCTTTAGGTAGATATTTGGAAAATATTCAGCATAATTCTTAGACTCATGATGATAAAGCCAACCTGAAAGCGATCAAGTCCCTTGTCAAAGCTCGGCTCTTCGACAGCGAATCACTGCCGATACGCCTCGCACCGTGCATGGAGGCCACTCCCGACACCGGCACTATACAGAACGAACGGAGCACCCAGACGAACGTTTTATAACCCAAATCGGATGCACAATACCACAGACAGCTACTATCTAAGGGTCTGACATTGGTCGGACGGGTAAGCTATAGCCATCAACCACTGGTCGGAATGCTAACTTGGCTTTGCGGTTTATGAAGTGAGCAGTGTACAGCAACCGACGTCACTTGCTCTTGTCGAGAACTCGAACGAAGCACTGTCACGCTTCCAAACAAGTCGAGACTCGACCTCGCAGTTCATGCTGAGTCATAACTGAGTGATCAAAATCGGCAGCGTACATCCAAACCTGTCACTGCGCAACTTACCGAACCTGACCAAGACTAATACCACACAAAAAACACCCCCCCTTCTCGCATCATTCACCACCAAGCTAAACTTTCGCGATGCCTCTTGAGACATTCCACATCTTCCCCAATCTCCCAGGCGAGCTGAGAGAGCAGATCTGGAGATGCGCCATCCGCCCCGATGACCCGACCCGCCGAGGAGCACACTTCTTCGGCATCGTGAATCTCCGAAGGGACGAAAAGGCCAGATCTTGGGCGAATCATGCCTTGAGACTGAGGTGGAGTACATTCGACCTCGACATTTGTCTGGTTGGACCACAATGGGAACCAACGTCTATCCAAGATGAATCCATCAAGAAGCCAGAGCCCGGCTCGTGGATAGACAACAATCCCTCGACTTACCTCATAGACAGCGGACTCTGGATGGCATGCAAAGAGTCACGAAATGTCATCGACCAGGTCTTGCATCAGCAGCAGCCGGATGGGACCCGGACCAAGAAGTTCACACGCATGCCCCTAGCCTATCGAAACGAGGCCTACATGCCAGACGACACCAAGGATCGCTTCATCACGGTGTTCCCTCGTCAGGACCTGTTTTGCTTCCAGGCATACGACTGGGCCACCTTGGACGGGAATCTCATCTCTGGCGGGATCCCACTCCTGCTCAACAACTTCGGCGGCGCGCGAGACATGGCTGTCAGGTACGACTCGAAATGGGGCATAGAAGTAAACCACCCAGGGGATAACGAGTGGGGTATGATTCTGCAGAATCTCTCAAACATAGCTATTCATGTGACTTGGAAGTCGGGTGTTGTCGCCTTCTGGCTCATCGACTACCGTATCAAGCGACGACACCACGTTCCCACCAAGGAGCAAGCTGACATGCCGGCGGCACTGACCTTTTACCATCAAGGTCGCCGGTTAGTCGACGTGGACTTTCACCGCGAGGACTCCCTCTGGGAGCTGGACTACGAGGTCGCCAAGGACGAAATGAGTGGCAACATGTTTGTCCATGCCCTTCAAGAGGCTGCTAATCAGCTTATCCATCGAGTTCCCGAAGAAGAAGTTCTTAGGCTTCCTCGTTTTGGGATCTTGGCTTGTGAAGAGGACTGATCGTTGATGGGACCAAGGGTACAAAGAGTAGCAAGCGGCCGGCCTTATGGGTTTGGGTGAAAGTGTCATCGACTTTGAAGAAGCTTGAAGATGTCTAGCGAAAGTAGAGATCAAGTTGGTGTAATTTTAGGAGTTAATGACATTACATTAATCTAATAATGCGGTATAGTTAGAATAAAATGACACTTGGGCAAGTGGGATAAGGTGAGTGTGTCTACACAAAGCTATCGATAGCTGGACAACTCTCCAGACCGCTTCGCGTTTCATTTGAACCAAGCAAGTGGGTGGAAAATGCACTGAGAAAAAGGAAGATTCATAGGCACAAGCTGTCATCATTACTGTCTTGTTCAGGAAGGGCGCGAGCCCATGCTCCAGACGGAACACTACATGCGAAACCCCTAACTAAGACTTGACCAACCCGTAAACCAACAACCCGTGCACAAGTATACCAGTTCTAACCATACTAGGAGAATGCCGCGAGGCATACTGCAAAGTCTGGGACAGAAAGATATCGAACAAAGATGTAAGTGAAATAAAAAAGAATGCCACTAAGCAAATACCGAAAGCAAGAAACTTCTTCGCGTCATGGGAGTTAAGGTGATTAGCAAGGATGCCGTTAAGCAGATATCCGAGATAATCAAGTTCTTCTCGCTATAAAGGCATCGACATCGTTGAAGTTGAAGTTGTGGAGCTTATTAACAAGAATGCCGCTAGGCATACAAGTAGAGAAGCAATGTTGTGTATCCAGAAACTGAACTTCGAAGTGTTGTGCATTGTGTCAATCTGGATGTCGTGCGAAGAGAGATGCCGCTAAGCAGTTGCCGGTATGTCTGAAGTGAAGACATGGGTGAAGAGCGTCGTGGTAGTGGTGTATCTACCGTGAGGCGTGGGGCTGAATGTCTCCGCGTCCTCGTCCTCGACCACCTCGGCCTTGATCTCCTCCTCAGCCTCTACCTCGATTGACTTGGGCTGGGCCACCTCGACCCCAACCTCTTTGACCTCGACCTCCCTGACCTCGTTGCCCCCCACGACCTCCTCGGGTTGCCTGACCTCTGCGAGCCCGTACCTGGACCCCCCCTCGCTGGTTGTTGAGCTTCTGGTACAGCGTCTGAGGTGCACCATCCCAGCTTGAAGCCCTCCGATGGGCCCGGGCGTTCTGGGTGTCTGGCTCCGCCTCCTCGGTGTCTTGCTCTGCGAATACCGTGTCTCCCATAATCTCGACGGAGGGGTCCTCGCTATCGACGACAAAGGTAAACTCTTGGTCAAACTTGGGCTTCAAGTCTCCCCTCGTGACCCAAGCCCTGTTCACAGACCGGCCATGCGCTTGCCACTCAGCGTAGAGATCCCAGTCACCCCAGCCGAGGCCGATCCCTGGGGGTGCCTGATGGTGAATGAAGTGACCATGCGATGTCAGGGATCGCACATCGGTCTGCTCGCCGGGGATCAGGAACTCTTGAGAGACGGACATGGGGGCGATGACCTTGTCCTTGTCCTTCTTCTTCGTCTTCTTCTCCCCCAAGATATGCTCGGGCTTCCACTCCTTACCCTCTCCGCGACACCACATCCCCATGGCCTGAGGGAAAAGCCTGATTGTATCGGTGTGCGGAGCAGAGGCCGTGAAGACATCGCTCAGCATCTCGACACTGCGGGTTTCTCGATCGTTGGGGGGTCGTGTCGGCCTGGGCCCTTGATGCCATTCCTCCTAGTCATCGGCTTCATACTCGGGCAGGTCGTCCAGGAAGATGGTCTTGACTTCTCGCTTCCCATCCCTCATTCGGGTGACGCAGATTCTGATCTTGCTGTGGTCCCCGGCTGCTGATTCAAGCCCGAATTGCTGGGCGCGAACACGCAGCTCGCCGTTGGGGCCTCTCTTGGCCAGCGACCAACCGTTCATCCCACGAGCTCGCATCTCTTCTCCTTCGCGCTCGAGTCCCTCAAGAGCAGATCGCTCAGCATTTTGGGCAGTTCTGATGGCGGCAGCGCGGCGCTCTTGGGGTGTGGCACCACCGGGGTATCAACCTCCTCCCCCGATCGCAGTAGGTTTCTCTTGCGAATTCTCTCCTTACCTTGCATTCCTTCAAGATCTCTAGCCGACGGAGAAGATAGCTTCATTTATTTTGCTGGAAAGAGTTTGATTCTATTCTCTTCCGACGTCGTCACATCATCTCTCCGACCCTGTTGTCCTCTCATCTTTTTTCCTCACCTCAATCCAAGCCGTCTTCCACACTACCGTGGCCGATTCCCTCTCGGCGCGTTTCTTCCATCTTAGCTGCTTGTGTTGGATTTTCCTTCTCATGGAACCGGGAAGCGAGGGCGGAGGGCAACCTCAAGCCTCTGGCAACAATGGTAAGTCAAAGCCAAAAATCAAATATTCCCGTTGATGAATGGGATCCTGACAGCCATATCCTCAAGCAGATTCCCCGCCTACACAAGATTCTCCTCTCATCGCTTGCCCTAACGAAATCTTGGTACACTTGGCCACCTATCTTCCAACCGAGGACCTTCTGGCGACAGGATATACCTGTCGTTTCTTGCACAGAATCATCAAGGACTTCATGATCGGACAAGACATTGCCTCAGAGACAGGCGACGCACTCTTCTGGGCTTGCAAAAACGACCATGTGGACCTTGTCAAGTACATTCTTGAAAAGGGGGTCAGTCCACACACCTTCTTCTGCTCCTGCGGAAAACCTGGTTCACGATGGACCTCCAAGGCTCGAGCAAGAAATGCCGCCAGGACTGGCTGGCCATACTTCGAACCTTCCTGCGAACACGACAGTAGCCGACGTCACGTCATGTATCCAAAGAATGGATTCCGAGCTGTAGAAATCTCAGCTCTCGTCCTGGCAACAAGATCAAACAGTCTTGCAGTCATGCAGATCCTGCTCGATAATGGTGCCCACGTTGTCGAGAAGAAAGGGGTCATCCTTCCTGGAAATGTCATGCCCTGGGAAAGTAAACTCTTCAAGCATCGATCAGCTCTCACGCATATACAGTCTCTCAAGGCTGCCGAGCTGCTATTGGAGGCAGACCCTAGTGCCATTAACGATCCTGTCAACACTCGGTACACGCCGCTCGAGGTAGTCCTCGCACGGAGAATGGGCTATAATCTTTGGGGGGAAGATGAATTCTTCGGCATTATCGAATTTCTGATCAGCAAAGGGGCATGGCCTCGGCGACAACACGACCGAAGTTCGCTTCGGAACACTACCTTTACAGGCGGCCCTTTGCAGTTGGCCCTGGTCATCGGCTGCGAGAAAATCTTCAAGCTGCTAGTTGAAAGTGACCGAGTCGGCATCAAGGACCAGAGCGGTGAATCGACCGAGACATTCATACGCCTCCTGAGCCCAAGCGCTGCCAACCAATGGTTCGGTGTGGTAATGGGATATCAATTGAAGGACATGACCAGATACTCTTCTTACCTTGAGATACTTGTCAAGGCTGGGTTTCCCCTGAACGAGCCCCTTGTGGACGAGATATATCCCCTAACCCTTGCCTTACGTGACGGGAACCAACACGCCGTCAAGGAGCTGATCCGTCTCGGGGCAGATGCGGATTTCACAGACAGCATCAACATACACCCTCTCGCCCTTAGCATCTGCAAAGCCAGAAGCCTCTGGGTCCGAGAAACTACTGAAATGGGGTTAGATACACAACAGATCAACCCACACTTACTCGAGGCGTGCGACATCAACGGGCGCTCCTTTCACGAAGAAGGGTTCACCCCTTTGATGTTTGCCACCAGCGACATGATCATGCCAGAACGTTTCAAGGATCTCATCGACCACGGCGCAGACGTCAGCCTAACTGGCCGGCTCTTCCCGTCATCTCCAAAGCTCAACGTCTTCCAGTGCATCCTGCAAGGCTTCCCCCGGGAACATGAACAACACGACATCTCTCTACTCAGACCTACCCAAATTGCTCTGGGATTTCCCGCCTTCCGTCACTACTATGTGGCGACCTCTTGGGAACGTCGCGACGCCAAGCTCGAGGAACTCTTCCGCCACATGAAATATCCCGACGACTTTTACACTCCCGACGGTGAAAACATCCTGAAGTGGGCTATCGACAACCTCTACTCCCATGACATGAAACTGGTTGTGGAGTTAGCTCCCCCTATTTGTCAGATTATGAGGGATCCCAACAACGAGAGGGCATCATGTCTCGATGCGCTTTTCAGTCCTTCCCGATGCAAGGACTACCTCGAGTTCGGAACCTTGGACCTCACTCTCGAGATGGCCGATATCCTCACAGCGCAAGGGTTGCCAGCAGTCGACCCCATCGAAGGAAATACCCTCCTACACCGCATCTGTTCCATCACGCCTAGGCTAGCAGACGAGAGCCGTTAGCAACGGCTGGCTCCTCAATATGGCGGAGAATACGAGTACTCTGACGGCCTTCTGCTAGTCATCCAAAACCAACTACTCAACGGGCGTCGACACAGAGTGGTGCCCACGGAGGTCAATTACCAGCACCTAGTCGCTTTGGGTCAGATCTATAACGAGTATAGGATCAACAACATCATCAACATGGTGATGACACTTCTTGAGCACGGTGCCGACATCAATGTTAAGAACACAGCCGGCGAGACTCCGTTCAGTCTCCTTAGAGCCAATGGGCTCCTTCGCTACTTCCCCACTCACAGGGACGTAGATGGATCAGAGGAGGCGGAGGAGGAAGTTGTCTCAGCGGACGAGTAGGGGGTGTACTTTGAAGGAAATGTTTGGGGATGAGTCTGGGCAGAATACTCTTCGCACCGAATGGTATGTACCCTGTTGAGAGGGTATGGGTTTTTGATTTTATCTACTTGTATTGTTTCGTTGTATGTTAGCTGTATGACTTTTATACTAAGGTTTATTATTTGGCTTTCCTGGTTGTTTAATTCCGCATCGTACTAATACAGGAGTAGATTTTATTTGCTCCTACGTGTGCGGCATAAGCCTTAGACATGCCACAGTTTAATATATCCCTAAAATTGAGAGAGTCATGCCTAAACTTAAGTCATATATGCCTAAGCTTAGGATATGCCCAAGTCCCAAAGTACCAGCTACTGTGTGGTTTGTTTAGGCAAGAGTTAGCCGTGTATTAGGATTTCTTGTGTATTAACCCAAAGCATTCATTGTTTAGGTAATTATTCGTTGCACAGGAATCAAAGAACTCCAGCCAAGAATCAACATCAGCTTAGCTTGGGGATCCATGGGTTAAGACTCTTTACCAAACGCAATACAACATCATTTGAAGCTACAATAGAAAGTGACGATTAAGTACCCTGAAGACCATGAACAAGCCGCAAGACCTGGGGAGTTGAGGATATACAGACCGGTCGACGGGGACAGAAGTTAACAACCTGAGGCGCGCCGGACGATAATCCATAGGAGTAGATATAGCAATCATTCAACCCGTGCTCACAATGTCTCCATGGCTGGTCACATATGAAATCTGGGAACATGTTAATTGAGAGGATAATGAGTACGTAACTCAGCATGGAAACATAACTTAGCATGGAAACATAACTTAGTTTGTGTTCCACCTTAACCTGAGAAATATATATATGTATAATACTCGCCTACAATTAAAAGACATTTTTGGATCATTCTTGAAAGAGAGAAAAAGCAGCCACAGAATGGTTCAAGTTCATCATGGAAGTTCAAATAAAGAGCCAGACCCACTTAGCTCTCAACCCCTGGCAGTTGGCCCGTGCACAGACATCATCACGCCCCGTCAAGACTCAGCACCAAACAAGTTGAATCAAAACAATCACCAATTCCACCACGAGATAACTTCCAGCGCAACCTCGACTCGCACTCTTGCCGCCGCGAAACTCGAACCAGGCAATTCAAGTATCGGCGCATTCGTCAGATCACCTAGAATAGTCTCACGCCTTTGACAAACCTTGCGAATTCTACCAACTCTACCCCGCGACAACCCCACGATGGCCGCTGCCAACCTCGCGACGTACTCTGACTGCGTCTCATCACTCCGTACATCCCTCAAGTTCCTCGAGTCGTCAGTCGAAACTCTTGACAATGGAGTTTCCGACTTTCCTCGCCTCGTCAACGTCCTAAAGACCGTCCGCGTGAGTACCATCTCTATCAAAGACTCCCCTCACAACGCTAACACGGCTCCAGCACTACGAACTCATCCCTCAACCCACACTCGCCGCCGCAGAAGCCTCTCTACGCGATGACATAGGCCCATACATCGCCCTCCTCCTCGCCCGAGCCGACTCACAGATCGAGCGTCAAGAGCGCCGCATCGAAACCCTCAAAGCCCGCGCCGAGCTACAGCAAGGCCGCCTCGCCCGGCCCGACGACGACTTTGACGCAAAGCCCAAGAGAGGGGCCGGCTCCGGCAGCCGCAAACTTACCGCCGAAGAGAAGCTCCGCGCTCGGGCCGTCCGGCAGAGGAAGGAGGCGCTAAGGTACGGCGTTGAGAGACTCGAGCTCGAGGTGCTACAGAAGGAGAGGGAGCTGAGGAAGCGGCTTGAGGGGTGATGATCAGGCCGAGAGAGAATGCTGAGAAGAGAACTTGAAAAGCTTGCACCTAGCTGGGAGGATCTACGCGGCCAGGATGAGACGAGAGATGAGCAAGATCTGGTGATGGAGACTACTCACGTCCAAAAGACGCGTGGATCGACACGCAAGCGAGATCGGCGCCGGGCATACAGCGGGCCACGTCAAGATGCTAGAGGACGCCGATCCGGCCAGCGTCGAGGTTGATCCGATACTTGCTGGTCAGAGTCTCGTTGACGGGTGTCATCCTGGCGCTAGAGATGCCCGAGATCCAAACCCACTATCCCCCAGTTGGGACACGAATTTGATACCCATTTCTACCAAGTCTGCCGCGCGTAAACCTTACGATTCATAGACCCGCCGAATGAGCCCTATCACACATGAGTCTCTGCTGCTTTCATTCCAATAGTCGTCGTATTCACCAAAGGCGAAAGGATACCATGATCCCTCCTCATTCTAGCTACAGCTCGTCTCGGTACTGCCCATATCTGCACCTGGCATTTCCAGATTCCATTGACAAATACAGCCCCTTCGTCAAACACAGCCCAGTAGACTCGCGGGCAATGACCCCGAGATTTCCTCATCGAGTTTGGATCCCCCAGTCGCATTTGGCTTTTTCTCATACAGCACCACCAGCGGCCACAGCCGTTGTTTCGCCTGCAAAGTCGGCAAAGTCGATCGAGTCAAAATCCTTATGGACTCACAAAAGGGGGTAATAAGTGAAGTGAAGACAAGCAAGAGATGAGGACAATAAAAAGGAGACATTCGAAGATAAAATAAGGGAATGAAGCCAACTGCCAAGCGCCGTGGGCCGTTTTGTCAAAAAAGGGGGTTTCGTCCCAAATATACTCCATCCAACATATTTCCCATCCCAGTACTGAACCAAATCGCGGAGTCGTGACTCTAAAACGTTATAAAACAAAACAATGAACGAGCAGCCCGTGCGTGGGTCTGACGGTGCTCGACGGCCTTGATGTCGGTCGTCGAACGGGTATCCCAGTGAATCCTTGCGTGGATCGTTGCTCATAACAGGATGAGGTAGTTGCTGGGTGCAATACCCGTCTCGCCGTTCTCCTTGCGCGCTTGCCACCACCGTCCACTGACATCTGAGACTTCGAGGATTTCGTGCTTGGAGAAGGAGATTTCGTTGGCGTCGTCGGGATTGGCCTCGTAGCTGTAGATGGCCTTTGCCCGATAGGGGTACTCGGTGGGTGGTACAACCTCGGCGTCGGCTCCGGGAGAGTTTGTCGCCTTGGGTTGCATGACCGAGTTGGTGAAGCTTTGGGGAACTGCGGAGCCACGGCCTCCAACTTGGGAGACGCCGCCGACGGGGGAGGGGTTCTCGAAACCGTTGAGCTGGGCAGAAGTGTACATTTGAGGAGGCTGGACAGAGTTGGATGTCTCGGGGCGGCCGCCACCACCGTAGCCGTTCATTGTGGATCGGTGGATTGTGGTCGACTCCTTAGCAAGGGCGAACGAGTCGAGGAAGGCTCGGGGGGTTGATGAAGGGTTGGATCCAAAGTAGAAAGTCCAAATAACCTGTGGGGTTTGTTAGACGCGCGCTCAATTGAATTGAGACGCTACTTACAATGACCATGGCCAGCAGGATGAAGCCAGCCGAGGCAGCCTCGCGCGCACCGCTATCCGAGTACAGGAGCAGGTTCACGCCCGAAGAGACCAGGACAATTCCCGCAGCGAGATAACCAGTGACAGCGACATGGTAGGTATGGACAGAATCGCTTCCGATAACGACAAATACTCCGACGATCAGACACAGACTATAGATGCATCCCCACCAGGCAAATGTCGGAAAAGGCGAGTCGTTGGTTTGTTGTATCCGTCCGATAATGCAGGCAACAAAGGTGATGCACCAGGCAAGCTGGACACGTTAGCGATGCGCTCGTAGTGAGCTGACGGCAGAAAAACGCACCATGGCAATGGACAACGTGGCCAGGGCGAAGGGGTCGCCGAGGATGTTGCTCATCTGGATGCCCTTGCGTCCGCCGTACATTCTCGAGTTGTCCATTTTCTGAAGCGACGGCGAGGTGAGCGAGTACGATGGCATAAGGAAAGGAGGAGGTAATCGAGTTGGCGGAGGCCGGTTGGTGGTTGGGAGTCAAGAGGCGCTTTCTTGGGTTGGAGATTGGCTGACGAGCTGGGCGTTGGTAGGGCTCGATTGCTACCGGAGCATTCGGCCAAAGAAAAGCGACGAGAATGGCTGGAAGAGGCTGTGCTCGAGCGCGCTGCAAGTGGCCAGGCGAAGCTGTCGGGTTGTCGATCGAAGGAGCCTCGCGGGCGTTTTTAATAACGGCTGACGGTCGGGGGTTGTTTTTGGATTTCGAGGGAGGTGGTAGATAAAGAGGCACAAGGAGAAAGTAGACGTAAGGTAGTAAGCAGTAAAGAAGAAAGGAGCGACTAAAGTTGGGGGATCAAAGCCCACGGGATAAAGTTGGATGGGTTTTTAGTGGGAGAAGAAGAGTAAGATGGATGAAAAGGATTGAACTGGATGGATGGACGGACGGTCTGGAATGGGAAGAGGAGGATGCGCCGCCGTGCGTGTAGTGGGAGCCAAGTGGGTGAGCGGGCAGTGGGTGAGAAGGGAAGGGAAGGGAAGGGGGGAAGAGAAACGCGGAGACAAGGGGCAACCCAGGCGCAGCGCAGAGCAGGCTAACCTTACAGTGTGCTTCGCTGTAGGTACCGCAGTAGCACGCAGTAAGGAAGACGCTCGATTGTGGAGAGAGAGTTGGCCTAGGACCTGGGGCGTGATTCGACAAAGAGTCCCGTCTTTTGCGCGCGGCGCGGTCGAAACAACAAAAAACAGTGGCTGTCAAGTCTCTACGCAGAGACAACAACAGGCGGTAGTAGCGGCAGAGGAGACGTGACGCGGTCACGGTCAGATCAGGCGCTGGGATGAAAGGTAAGGCAAGGTATGACAAAGGTCAAGTCAGGTCAGGTCGGCTGACGGGCGAGAAAAATAAGTCAGGGGCAATAATAAGAGCCTTTTTTTTTCTCTCTCTTCCCTTACTCCCAAGAGGACAGCGGGCCTGGTCCAGCAAGGGCAGCCTCGTATTTGTTTTTTTAAGGGAGTATTGGTGCGGCCGACTTGACAGTGAAATTGTGTCAACCAAAGGCGGGGGAGAATGGAAAACAATAAACGAGGTGAATCAGAAAAGGGTAAGAAGCTTTGAAAGAGAAATGCCACAGAACAAAAACTGAGCTGAGAGCTGAGAAGAAGGTGTGTGGAAATGGCGAGATCTCGGAGAGGAACCAGAGCCAACCGACCCAGGCTGTTCTGGGGCCTGGAATCCAATAGTGCTGTACAAGCTGGAGCCCGTACACGTACAGCGCAGCCTCTGTAATAGTGCGAATTGTGCAGCGTTGCCAGCAGAGGCCTCTCTCTCTGAGGTCGTGAGGGATGGAGGTCCCGAAATGAAGGGTGTCCCTGCTTGACCCTTGACCCCCCAGCAAATGGGCATGCGTCCTCTAGACAAGCCCGCCCGGCCCTTGCTTGTGGCGCCCCCAGTGCGTGCGTCCGTGATGGGGTGGGTGTGATTTGACGGCCAGGCCCTTCGATGGATGGAGCTGGAGATTTGATCCAACAATGGAGGCCAGCAGCCGGAGACCTGCAAGAAACCGAGTCCGTGATTGGATCAGGAGTGGTGGAGATGAAAAACCTGAGAGAGAGGGAAAAAAGCGTTTCGTTTCAATCGTTTGTTTTGGGGGACAATGAATGGTTCAGAGTAAGTGAATCTGAAAAGTCAAGTTGAGCAGACGACGGCCAGAGTCAAAACTCGTGGGTTGGCCCCCAACTTATCTCACTCCGTCGTCACAGCATCCAGACATCTGCAGGAATGAATCACATCTTGGTGATTGCTTGCTAAAGAGGGTGTTGTCCAAGCTACCAGACCAGTTCAAGTTCGAATCCAGCCTTGTAAAGCCAAGCACAGGAATCCGACGCCTCTCGAGTCAATGACCCAGACTCTTTCTTCGCCCGCTAACCACATTTTACCCCGTTGTTGTTTGAGATTCAACCGGGGTGGAGAGGGCCGGCCGTGATGGGCTGCACCAGAGCTTGGATGCAGGGGCCGTCAAGAGTTTCATGGTTGCCCGCTCAAGCGTAGCCTGCGTAAGGTCACGGCCCTCGAGACTTTTGGATCGCAACATTCAGGCGGTTTACGGCAAGATCGGGACGACGACAACAATAGACCCTCCCCCCTCCCTCCCTCCTTTGCCGCTTGCTCGCGTGCGTGTATGTGCGTGTGCATCCCGTCTCCCTCGACCGGGTCTCGGAATGCAAGACATCAGCTCCGTCCAGTGGCTGGTGCTCTCAACCTCCAAACCTTGGATCGTGACGACAAATGCATGACCAAGCCGGCATCGCAACAACCGTCCAGCCTCTGCAACACAGGCCGCCATAAAGCCCCAAGCCTCCACGTCCAATGCCCTTTCTTGTGTCTCTTTGCTGAAAAGCCCTTCTCATCTTGGCGCCTGCTTTGTCATGTCGTGCCGCCCGTTCGCCCCCGCCTTTGACGACGGGAGTTGCAACGGACGGATTGCTTGCATCCATCGGATCCCAGCGGTTGCGGATCACTCCAAAACGGTCGGATCGGCGCTGAGCTTATCACGACCGGCGGCATCTGTCCGTGCCTCCCGGAGACTCTGCTCTCCTGCGGCGGCTTTGTGCTGCAGGGCGGCGTAGCACGGCTCTCAGATACTCTAGAGTCTTGTGCCGCTGTCTCACGAGGTTAAGTGTGCCTGGTGGCTCTGTGATAAATCACCAACTATTGTCTTGGCAGCCAGTTGAGGCCATCACCGCGAGCTCGGCGCTGTCTCTCTGTCTCTCACATCGTGACACTTGACGTTACAATCACCAACATGATCAGATCAGCCGCTCTTTATCACTCTCCATGTCCCAAACTCAACTAAAACTGCGACCGGCTGCCTCCCCATCCGTCGACAACAACAGCCCCGATTCATCCGATGTTGCACCACGATGTGCCTTGTGCCTGTGCCGTGCCAAAAGGCCCTTGAAAACTTTCCGACGGACTTGCTTTGCTTGCCCCTGCCGCTAAGTCAACAACAGCGGGTCTTGCATCCATCAAGTCCTCTGGCGCTGTTTTACCCCTGGCACCACCGAAACTCAATCCCGCACCGCCACGTCTGAACCAAGATCCATTCTTTGCTTGTGGCTGGGACCCAAACTTCTTTATCCCTCGAGAACGCGTGGCATCTGACGAGAGAGCCCTTGCAAGCCCTATCGCTGATTCTCCTCGGCTCGGTAGTTGTGAGCAACCCTCTCGAAACTTGACAGGGCAGCACCTGAGGTGGAGTAAAGCCCCAGTCTTGACAGAGTCCTTGTTCCCAACGGTCAATGGTGTGTCGACGATCGTCTGGCATTCCCGTTCTTAGCGCCCACGGAACCCGGGACGCAGAACCTGCACTGATCACGATCGGCATTGAGGTTTCCCGCGCGTATCTGTGACGCTTCTCGCCTGGGGCTGGTTACAAGGCGCTTCGGTGTATGACTTGACAGGGAGAGCGTTGTGAGCTTTTGTGCAGGGTACAATTGCTCGCGGTTGAAGAGTAGAATCCGGCCGGACTATGTTGTCGTCTGGTACGATATCCACGACTTACAACCAGAGGAGGTGGCGAGTTTCAGACTTGCCCCATGAGTCAATAATCACAGCTTGAAAGGCCAGTCAAGATCCGCCGTGTCTGGGAACTCTCGTGGTCAACGTGTACTTGGGAGAATGTGGGACCGTGTACCCTACACCACGAGCATGAACACTGGGTCACTCGCATCAATGGTTAGTTCCCATTGTCAGTGAAACTATGAATGCAAGGGCAAAGCCTGATGATTGGGGGAGCGTATTAATTGGTGTTGGCTCTTGGCTAAAACAACTGACCGAACAAACGGCCCTTAGAAGGCCGCTGTGGGTGAGGTGCAGCCAACCACAAATTTTCAACGACTATTATAAAAAAGCCAGGCGTATCCTATTCAATCGGTACCTCTCCTTGCTCGCGGAGTACCAGAGCATAGGTAGATACCTATTTATATCCATCATTAAAGCATTATCTAAGATTCTATAGAAATAATATAAGAATGGGTTAATCTCTTATATTACTTTGAGAAAGTATAGGAAGAGACTCATCATAATTCGTCTAGATCCCTGCTTATCAGTACCTACCTAATAACAGTCCTCACACGAGAAAAGAAATGTATCAACTGCAGCTAAATCTGCATAATGCTTTAGCTGCAGAAGTTTAAACTCCTGTCAACTCGCGAAACAAACCGTCACGTCTAGCCTCATGTTCAAGGGCCAGAACGATTCAACCGAGGATACAGCGGAGCCACTTGAGAGGTTTGTCTGGACAATGCCTGAGTTACACGTAACTCTCCTGTCTGGTTGTGGAGTTGCTAAGAGGCTACACACCCACGACTCGCTAGTGTCAGGCACATGGACGCTGCTCCCTGGTCTTGACTCGTCATGGTGAGAGAAGATTAGATTGTTGAGTATTCCCCATCTACCCCAGAAGCTACTCGGCGAGAGACACCGGACCAAGCCCGAGGGATTTTCAATCGACACAGAGTATGGGGGGAAATAACATCGCACATTCTGACTTGGGGGTTGAATCAACACTTCAACATCCTGCATCTTGAACCTGCCACTGAGCCAAATACGTGAATCAAGCGATGGAGTTGGTTTCTTCTAGACGATAGTTTGGTGTTTGTGATAGTGAGGCGGCCTTTTATTTGATATCTCTTCGTTTCGAGCAAGACAAATCAAGTTCTGTTGAGCTTACTTTCCGGACACAAGAGCAGTCTCACTACACGATATCAACCTCAGCGCCGGGCTCACAAGCGCTCCATGGAACCTAGCTCGAGCTCGAGCCATCATTAATATCCACAGCACTGTAGTTGTCAGTAAAAAGGTAACAAGCTCAAGCAAAAGTTACAAAGCTTCATCGTCTGCTCGAGCAAAAGTAAAGTCTCGTCTCCCCACCCAGAATCGAACTAGGGACCTTTCGGTGGCAATTTTCCAGTTACAGCCGAACGTGATAAACCAACTACACCATGCGGAGAAGATATTTGATGGAAGCGGGTAAAGGCTATGTCGTTTATGTGGACATCGTGAGATACTCCACCACGTTGAATTAGGGTTGGGTTGGGAGTGGGGTATCTGAGTTGTCGTTCCTGATTAATAGTTCTGCCTTTGGGAAATGCCCTTGTAAGAAGAGGTAGTTGGTTCGGAAATGGTGATAGGTGCTTGATCATATTGGGCTCTATAGATGTCGCAAGTTGTTTATGGTGTTGTGCTCTATGTGGTGTCCAGCTTCGGTGTATACTCTCAATCTATCATGGACATGCCGCTTCTCCCTTGCGGACTGGCATGCCGTCTTGATCATGGCCAAAACATGTTGAAGGTCTGCCATGGGACATCGGCCCGAAGTTAGATATGCCGCTGTTGGGCATTAAACTCAAATTGCCTCTTATGCCTGGGCGTCACACTCGAACATGTCCTCAATTCCAATGGGTATCTCATATGCATCGTTCATAACTCGTCCTCGGCCTCCAGTTCTCGCTCTGCCCTCCTCACTTGTCGTTCAACAATCGCCACCCGCGACTCCAAGTCGGCCATGGTTCTCGAGTTGTCGAGGACACCTGTCTCGTACCATGATCGGATAACCGTCTCGCTCCGTTTCCGAAGGTCGGCGATTTCAGCGGCCTGGGCAATTTGAGTCGCTTCGATAGCCTTCATCCTATCCTGCAACGCAATGAGGTTTGCGCTTTCTGATGGGTCGGGTATCGGGCTGTCCTTGATCGCGGTCAGGGACGAAAGAGTCGCGGGAAACGCAGAGGCCGAGGCGAGGACGATGGATTGTAGGGCATCGCTGGATAGCTGTGACGGGGGATCGGAGGGAGCGGCCGCATGAAAAAAGTCTGGATGTGCCTTGTCTAGGCGAGATGAGCAGGTGTTCTAGCAGTATGCCCGTTGCGACGTACAAATCTTTATCAGTTCGGCATAGACGCGGAACTTGTCCAGGAGATGCGAGAAGCGCCGGTCGAGCTGTCCAATCTTCTCGACAGCCGATCGGTCCTGAGCCAACGCCGGCGATACAGCCTGTCCATAGAGAAGATGCTCGATACGTAGGAGTCGCGACTCGAGCAGGTCGAGCGTCGATAGGGTCGTGTCGTCCATGGTGGTGGCCATCGTGACAAGTCGCTGGCGCGGGACGTTTGATGCACGTCCGCGGAATGACGGTGTGGATGCGGTCAAGGGCGGAAGTGGGGGGTCAGGAGGATGTCATGAAATTGTGAGTGAGTGAGACCTGCTGAACCATGGCCCTTTGATGTCGCAGACAAGGAGGCGCATCTGGCCCAGGTGTTTGGATGGACGACATTCGAGATGGGAGAGACAAGAAGTGAGGTCACCTGGTGGTTCTGTACCTACGGCATACAGTACAGGCGAACGGTAATTACAGTGCTAGGCCTCCAGTTACAACACACCGCCCGGGAGGCATCTCACAAAGCCCCTGGAAAGCCCTGGATGGTCCCTCAACTTATTCCCCGGATTGGGACCCAAGTTTGACTGACCTGACCTCTGATTGGTTGATCAACGATCGAGGCGCGTGCTCATTGGACGCTTTGGCTCGGCACAAGGCTCCAGCGATAGGTTGCCCCCCGTTTCTTTGTTCCAAGGATCGTGGCAGAAAACAAGCGCCGTCAGGAATTCCCAGGTCCGTCGTCATCTCCTGACCAGCGCCTCTGCTGGTGTCTTCTCCCTCCTGCATCTCCTCCAACCACATCGGCCTCGTTGGCACTTCTCTCGTGACTCTCCGTCTGGGTGTGTCGCGACCGGAGCGTTCAACCAGTCTTGGGGGCCTTTGTGCCGCAGGACGGTACTTACCGTGCAGTGCAGTGCCAGCACAGCACGCAACATCGAGCAGCCAAGTAGCGCTCCCATTGACGCAATCTGGTTTAGGGCTGCCACGAGTGGCTCAGTCTCGCCTCGCCTCTTCGTTGCGAGTCAGCAGCAATCGGATTGGAAAGCCGAGGAACGCAGAGATAGACACTCCCACTACCTACACTCGTGCATACTTTCTACATTGCAACATCTGAACGCCTCCCATCGTCGCAATACGTGCCCTTCCACGATCGCGCCGATTCAACCTCATTATTACGAGCCTCTTCGTCGTAAATGACAAACTACTCGACTATATCTGATGGAAACGCTTCTACAACCAGAAGTGCCGACGATATGTCTAGGTGAGACTCGCCCCTTCAACGCCGACACCGGCCACCACCAAAACAACCTGATCTCGCTGACCATATTCTCTCCAGACCACGACGTCGCGGCCACAAGGATGGCGGCCATGGAGGCCAAGCCACCACGATCAGCAGTGTCGTGAACCTGCTGAATACCAGTGCGTCCCCCGATCGAACCCTTGCGACGCGATGCTGATAACGTCACAGTTGTTGGAGCTGGCACCCTTGCCATGCCCTCAGTCATGTCCCACATGGGCATCATGCTCGGCGTCTTTCTCATTATCTGGTCCGGCATCACGGCCGCGTTCGGCCTCTATCTCCAGTCACGATGCGCCCGATATCTCGAGCGGGGAACCGCGTCCTTCTTTGCGCTGTCGCAAATCACCTACCCCAACGCCGCCGTCATATTCGATGCCGCGATCGCGATCAAGTGCTTTGGAGTTGGCGTGTCGTACATGATCATCATTGGAGATTTGATGCCTGGCGTGGTGCTGGGCTTCCTTAGCAATGCCAACAGCGCTCCTTATCTGGTTGATCGAAACTTTTGGATCACCGCCTTTATGCTCATTATCATCCCGCTTAGTTTCCTGCGGCGCCTGGACTCTTTAAAGTACACCAGCATTATTGCGTTGGTATCTATCGGGTATCTCATCATCCTGGTGATTTACCACTTTGCGGTCGATAAGCATGCCGACCCAGGGAGCATCCGCGTGATTCAATGGGGTGGAGCCATCGAGACACTGAGCACTCTCCCTGTTGTTGTCTTTGCGTATACTTGCCACCAGAATGTAGGCAAGCTCACCCTCGATTTGTTCGACAATTACTGACTGATCAGATGTTCTCTATTCTCAACGAGCTCAAGGATAACTCCCCCTCGAGCGTTCTTGGCGTAGTTGGCTCGAGCATTGGCTCTGCCGCTTCCATCTACATTACTGTGGCCATTACTGGTTACATCACTTTCGGCAATGCCGTGGTTGGCAACATTGTTTCTATGTGTAAGTACTTGTCGTGCTCTGTCTTGACCAAGTTGCTAACAAATGTCAGATCCTACAGGAGCTGCCTCGACGATCGGAAAGGCGGCTATTGTCGTTCTCGTCACCTTCTCGGTCCCGTTGCAAGTCCATCCCTGTCGAGCCTCACTCGATGCCGTCCTGAAGTGGCGACCCAACCGTCACTCTTCGGGCAACCGACGGACCTCAACCCCTCTACTCCCTACAGCTCCTGCAAACGATCATGGAGCCGGCTCCTCCATGTCCGACCTTCGTTTTGCGGTTATTACAACAGTTCTTCTAACGTTTGCATACATGACTGCTCTATCAGTCACCAGCTTAGACCGTGTGCTCGCCTTCGTTGGCAGCACTGGATCGACATCGATTAGTTTCATTCTTCCTGGTCTTTTCTACTATAAAATTAGCGACCCTGACAGTACATATCACCAGCGTTTGGTTAAGGAAGATGACGACATGGGAGAAGACTCCAGTACATCAGACGTGGAAGAATCTGCCGCCCTGGCTCAGAGCACGACCAGCGTTCGCAGCGGTGTTAGTATGGCCAGCAACGTCAGCACCCGCAGCAACCGAAACTCGTGGCGATGGCGCAGAAAGTGGCGATGGGATCTTGAACACATCGAGCACCACCACCTCCGCAGACTTTCACTCGCCCTCGCCATCTATGGAGCGTGTGTCATGGCCGTATGCTTGGGCATCAATATCTTCTCTGCAGCCACTAACTAGACTGTATTTTTTCTTGTACGGCCTCATTGGGGATGACGAATGTTGGGTATCAAGACGTGTGATAAGACGGCATATAGGCGTTTTGATAGCGATTGAGCTTTGAAGACGGCTCAGGCGTTGTTTTAGATATGGTTTTTTGGTGGCGCTTCAATACAATTCTTAATAGCGACAAATGGCGTGTGTCTCTGGTGACCTCAAACCCTCACCACATATCGTACAGTCCTCCCGGGTGCATTGTGACCTTTGGTGACCTGGTTGGTATCCTCGATTCTTCCCTGTCCCATCGTGCTCTGGAATTGCTGACTCCATTCAAATCGGAATACACCTAACCCAAGCCAACGCCTCGAAATGCCTTTCATACATATCATACAGCCATTTTAGGCCTTCCTCAGCGAACCTTGACCTCTTCTGTCTTCACTGTGCCCTTCTGCTGGTCTTGCTTGGGCCCAAACTGCTTCTTCGGCAGGATGCCGACCATTGAGAGTAACCGCCATGCCGTGTCGGTGGGCTGTGCACCAACACCAATCCAGTACCTCGCACGCTGTGTGTCGAGCCTGATATCCTTGTGAAGCTTTCCGGAGTTGTCATACGGATCGGGCTTGGGGATCGGGTCGTACGTGCCGATAACCTCGAGCGGGCGGGAGTTGCGTGCCGTCCTGCAGTCTCGTTAGTTGGAATGAATTGGCGGGGGCGGATTGAGGGTGGTGTACCGGGCGTGGGCGATGACGATGTTGTAGAATGGCTGGTTTCGGCGCCCGAAGCGGGCGAGGCGGATCTTGACAACCATGGCGGCAATGGGCGAGGGGAATTGACGACCACGACCGAGATAGAACGACTGAAGCTGGTATCGTGATGGTGAACAATTTCGAACCCCCCGGAGTCCCGGAGCCTGGTTTTGCCGCTCCAGCCAATCAGCGGTGGGGATGAATCCGGGGTGTTCTTGCCCGACGGGCTCGACGCTGAAAGTGCTGCGCTGATGTGATGTCAGTCCCCTGAACTTTCCGACCTTCCGCCATTGACGACATCCCAAATCACCTTACTTTTTACATCATCTGAACGATTGGCGTCTTTACTGCTGCTGAAGCTATCGCGAAATATTCTAGTTTATTACAAGAGCTGAGAGATTCAAAGACATTATGGCGATCAAGGTAGGCTACGGGACACGGTTCTTGGAGCTTGTGTACTGAATTGCTTTAGACCCTCGGAGCCAAAGCTGCTGCTGCTCTCGATCAGGAGCTCATGAGCACTGGCGCATTTTCGATCGACCAGCTGATGGAGCTGGCTGGTCTTGCCGTCTCGCAGGCTGGTGGGTGATTGGCATGAGCCGTCTGAACCATTGGGCTCTGAGTGCATGTGCTCAAAGTCAATAAGTTCTAGGCACTGATTCTACTAGTTTATCGTCTTCAACCTCTCGAAAGTGGCCGTAGGATCCTTGTTGCATGCGGTCCCGGAAACAACGGTGCGTTCCACTACTGGTCGTTCGAGATGACTTACTGACAACTTCAAGGCGGTGATGGATTGGTAGCTGCTCGCCATCTCCGCCATTATGGCTACAATCCGACCGTCTTCTACCCCAAACGGAGCAAGAATGATCTTTACCAAGTGAGTGATTCTCTCCCAGTTACACCTTAATTCACCAAGGACCGGTTGTACGGTGTTGTTGCAATCCCAGGTTGGCTTGGCTTCCGGATGGTCCAGTGGATGTATTGTTTCTAGGCATCTCTTATGGTGTGCATCCTGTCAGTCCTGCAAGGATCGATGGGTGGAAGCAATTGTCGTCTCAGATCTTCCGAGAGTTGCAGTCCTGTCCCTCACACATAACCAACTCAAACCCCACATCCACCACGCAGAATAGCCGCTTATCGTTTGCGTAGCGGCTTGCAAAACAGCTCGAAGACCTCGACGTCCCCTTCGTGGATGACTTTTCGTCAGCCGTAAGCTCGACGGATCACATTGTCGACGCCATCTTCGGTTCGTGCTCGTACTTGTCCTCCAACAGCGATTGCTTTTAACCGTTCACCCAGGTTTCAGCTTTTCGGGCGAAGTCCGAGAACCATTCCCCGCGGTAATCCAGGCTCTTCAGGAAACCAAGTTGCCGGTCACATCGGTTGATGCTCCCTCGTCCTGGGATATCGAGAATGGCCCTCCCGAGTCTGGGCTCGGCAGCTCCTTTATGCCTACGGCACTTGTTAGTCTGACAGCGCCGAAGCCGCTAGTGAAGCACTTCAGGGGACGGCACTTCATTGGCGGACGGTACGTACCCGTGCAATAGCGTTCTCAGGTGGCAATTAACTCTCGGTCCAGGTTCGTGACTCCTGCCATTGCAAGCAAGTATGGCTTTGAGGTTCCCGAGTACAAAGGGATCGATCAAGTTGTCGAGGTTGAGACGACTGGGCAGAAACTCTAAAATGGTTGTCGGATCGCCGGCGAGTCGAGGTTTTGGGGTCGGCCGGCAACTCCCTCCTGTCCTTCTCCTGAGGTAATATCATATTACATGACCCGGCAGCCTCCTCTCAGACTGTTTGGACAGACTGGGCTTGGACACTGTCCGTCACGCATGTCATTTCCCAGGAGCAGCAGACCTAGCGGACAGACCAGCATGGGTGGATGAAATGCGTGACAGAACTCAACATAGACGAGATACTCTTTCCCGCAGACTTGGCATGCAGCCGAATGCTGCGTGCACATTTATCGTGAGCTCGAGCTTGGTTGTTCAAATTCTGATACTGGATAGGCGATGATAGGAGTCGACAGATGCGAGAATGGGGGGGTACCTGCACCAACGACATGGACAATGACGCAGAAAAGGGGCGTCGAGGAGAGAAAAAGAGACAGAGAGACCAGTTGATAATAAGCAACAAAGACGAAAGAAGGCTTGACAATGATATTGTTGATCAATAGCCGTGGCCTATTGGGCTGGGGCGAGACGACTGTGTCTCGAGGACGACCGGATAGGGCTGATATAAAGGGTGTGGCGTCGGATGGGCCTCTGGAGTCTGTATGGCTCAGAGGGGACAGAAGGTTGCCACCGCGGCCCAGGTGTCCAGGGGTGGTTCCAGGGGCCACAGCACAGGGTCCCAGTCGGAGCTTAAAGGTGAGGAAGCGAGTCTCCGTCGGTCGGTCGTCTCAACCACAAGGCGACGTTACCTGGCGGGCTCGTGGCGAAAGAAGGACATGATGACGAGCGGATAGCGCCGCACTGACGGGAAACGGAGCAGGAGCAGGAGCAGGCAGGAACAAGAGCATGCGACGACGAGCCATTTTGAGAGAAGCGATATTAAAATCGTGTGCGTCCACCGAGGAGCGTCTGCTGGGTGAAAACACACACTTGTCTGATCCAATTCGGGGCAGGGAGTCCAGGAGCCGGAGCATTTGCTCCTTGACCCGCCTGATAGGCGGGGGCGGCAATGCGGCGCTTACAAAAGGAAGCGAGCGCAAACTGGATCCGCTTTTCCCTTCTCCAAGCTCCCCGTGGACTGAGGCTTCGCTATCGACCGTGTCAATTGTTTCAACGGTCTTTGCTTTATCTGCCGGCCGATCGGCGCCGCTGCTGGAGCCAGCTGGAATCGCCCTGCCCTGTCCTGGCCCTGGAAAGGTTGTATGTCCGTTAGCTTTTACCCCCCGCGGCGCACGACACCCAGGGAGGGGCGTCTTGTCTCCGCCACGCTTGCGCCATCGATTCGCTAGCGGTTTGGGCGAGGTTCCAGAGGTTCCAGAGGGGAGGGCCAAGAGACGAGACAGACAAAGAGGTACATGCAGGCCCTCTCCGTATTGGCATCCATCCGCGGGTTGGTTGATCCTCGCTGTCGGTACGGGAGCCTCGGACGGCGCCGTTAACTAGCGCCGTGTGCGCAATGTATGCCCGCCCGTTGCACCCCCGCCCACCAGGGCCCAACTCAGATGCTCACCTTATATCACGGGCCGTTGCGATAACATTCCCGCTGAACGAGGTCAATGCCAAGAATCTCGGGCGCTACCACCGTCAGGGTCCTGAGGGTGGTCCGGGATCCCGGGATCCACGATCGCGGATGGACGATGCGATGCCTGTGCTTGCTTGCTGCCTCCCAACACCATGACCGGGGCGACGGGCTCTCGTCTAGGGATTTAGACGCGCCATCACCAACAGAGATTGCGGATCAGGGCGCCACAGGCCCAGTCGGGTGTATGTATCGCGGTACCCCCGGCAGTCAAGCCTTTAAAGCTCCGGCTCCCTCTGATTGAATCATGGCATGGTTCAAGCATGCGCGCGGATTTTCAGGCGGTCCCTAACCACTGACAGGCTGTCGCGTGAAGCACCCCGGAACATGGTTCAACGACCTATGCATGCGGAGCCTCGGCTGGGGGGAGGCTAAGCAGAACGGTCCAGACCGTTGAGCTACCGGCTTACTCCTCGATCATCACGCTCACCGGGCTGTGAGAAAAAGCTCTGAAGATCGGAGAGAAATCACAAGGCACCGACCGAGACGACTGTCCACGTAACTGGGACCCGTATTTGACACAATCTCTCTCGGTGACACCGGAAGTGGCACGGTTCTTTGCTGGCGGTGCACCAAACTTGGTTGGTGAATTGAGACGGAGAGTGGTTGATGGCTGGTGGGCCAAGTGTGGCGTTGACCTCTGGAGAAACGAACCAAGGACCCTAGGGACCAGTGGCCGTGCTGCCTGAGAAAAAAAGACTTGATCAAACTTGAAGATCTTGCTCTTTTTGGTGTTTCGACAGAAAGCATCGCCCTTCTCAACACCCCACTATCAGCTCTGTTTCTCCAGCAGTCGACAATCCGCCACCCTCCGCCACCAGTGGTAACTCGGATTTGGGAAACGGCAAAGTTCCTATTAGTGGACTTGGCGGTTTCTCGGCTTGTTGCTCGGAATTTGATGCATCACATGGCAGGCAGAGGTGCCATGCCACGGCGGCCTTACTGCGCAGTATCAGTGTCTAGGCCTCTGACCCCTGCTGTCAGAAATGATTGGGCTGTGAGCTGACAACCGTTGACAGCATTTTTTGCCCAGATTGTCAACGCCAGACGCGCCCAACTGGGAAAGCCCAACTTGAGTTCTCTCTGCATGAAGCAGACATGCACTCGGTGCAGAAGGACGTGCAAAGGTGGATCTGGATTCAGGGAGGATCGGTGGAGATGAGAGACAACGCCAATAACAAAGAGACTCTGATTAAGGTCGACAGTAGCGCACTCAGACATGCGCAAGCGCAAGTGCAAGCGGTGTGCTATGCTGTGCGCTGCTTGCTTGTGCCGGAGACGTTGTCCGCGGTTTCTAACTGGCCCAGCCTACAGTATTTGCTAGTCTCAACCAGGCACCGCCGCACCACGAGCATATGTAACTAACGCGCGCGGCTTTAATGGGGGAGTTGGGGGAACACCAAGGGGCTAGGGCGGCCATGGCGGCCAGGGCGGAGAGCCTCGTCCGGGGTGGATCAAAAGTGCACCTGAAATCTCAGCTTTGGGGGTTATATTGGCCATGACCGTCAAGATGCTAAAATGACAATCCCACTCAAGACTCGGGGTCTTTGTCCTCTCATGGCGGAGGATTTCCTCCTCCCGCCCACACTAACCCAGACGTCAGGAATTGGCTCGAGTCAAGCGTCAAGCAAACGCAGTTTCGACAACGTCTTGGACCCGAGAACCCGGACCCGCACTCGGGGGACGTGTGGGGCAAGCCATGATCGACAGCCAACGTTGAGATGCTTCATTGACGTCATTGCCTCTTTTTCGACTGACCGAGCCCACCATTCCACTGTCGGCGAGAATCTTCCACGCCTTTCGACGTCGTATCGGCCAGAAAAGTAGAAGAGGGTCTTGAATCTCTCACGGAGCTTCTGCGCATTCGGAAAAGTTACGAGAGGGACCCGGAGCTTTTGGTTTCAACTGGGATGGCCTCAGGTTGACCGCAACTTAGCAACCAACAGATGGCAACTCACTAGTATGAAAACGTAGGAGGCTTCCGCGATTCTGTCATGGTAAATGTCAGGCATATCCTTCCCCCTGGGTAGCCATACAGCGCCACCACTTCTACCTGAGTCGTTAGGCTCTGATACGACATTGCGATGATACCATCAAAGATGGACCTTGTTGGATCTCGCTTGGAACCACTCTCGAATTCGCTCTCGCCATCTTGGATTCTCCGAAGTCATTGAATGGGCCTCGCCGGAGCTGTCGTTCCTCCAACATAACCATCGACGCCATCTCTTCTTCCGCCTCCAGCAGTGGGGGCAGCCATCTGAGGACACGAAGTCGACAACGTGTTCAACTCTACCGCAGACCTGGTCGGCGAGGCGGACCCTGCGGCAAAAGGTCTTGTGGTATGCCAGGGTCTGCTCGCAGGAGTCACACTTTGTCGAGTTGAGCTGGCACATGGTGAGAAGTTTTGATTTTGATGTGGATCTTGTTGCGCTCTTGCCCGTAAAAGTTTCTCACATCATGGATGTGTATCCCGGCATCTCTGGATTTGTAATGAATTTTGCATACGTGTACTGGGTTCAGGGGCAGTGAATCAGTTGTGTTGGGGCAAGGCATCTGACCCTCAAGTGCCTCCAGGCGAAGGCATCACGAGGCCTCCAGAGAAGGCTCGCGTAATCTTGCAGATTTTGATTCCACAGTTAGTCACTTCGAAATCAGTTTGCGGTATAATGTCCCGTGGCGAAAGAAACAGTCGCACACGTTGGCATGTTGCGTGGTTTGGAGGTGTTGCCCCCTTTTCACAGCCATCAGGCAGATATCCCGGTCACTCTCCTTACTGCGTGATGAAAATTTCTCACGACCCGTTGCAGAATCTTGCTGTGACTCAGAATTGCCTCAAGTTTGCGTATTCCATTGCGTGTGTTGCACATGTTTGGTCCGAGTTCCATTTGCGGTTGCTCAGTAGATGGCCACCGAATCGGTGCCTGAAGATGGGATCTTGTTGTATTATTCTTGACAAATCCTTAGACTTGCTTTGATGATATTTTAGGCTTCCCTTTATGACTCTCCATATGAACTTTTATGATTCTTTATATGTCCTTTAATAATTATTTTAGAATTGCTTCTGCGATTACTTCAACTTACCCCAAACCCCCTACTCGTCCGTTAAGACCGCCTCCTCCTCTGTCTCCTTTGATCCATCTATATCCCTCTGAATTGGGAAGTAGCGGAGGAGTCCATTGGCTCTGAGGAGACTGAATGGAGTCTCACCGGCTGTGTTCTTAGCATTGATGTCGGCGCCATGTTTGTGGAGCGTCATCGCCGTGTTGATCCTAATCTGGCCGGTCTTAGCTTCACCAAGAGCCTCGAGGCTCCTGGCTACTGACCCAGAACACCGCGTGAAGGTGCCGGCCATGGTCGTTCTGGTGCCTCCGCAAAGACCCAAGGGGGCCTTTACATCATCGGCGGAATGAGAAAAGCAACAAGACTCAGACAGCCAAAAAGAAATCTCTATCGTCCGTTTAAGGCTGGATGGCGCTAGCCATAAAGTCTTGTCCAGTAACAAAGAGAGCATGGCGTTATCAAAAAGAAAAGAGAAAAGAAAAAGAAAATGCGGCGAAGCGTGACTGTCTTTGTCGTATAGATTGTCGTTGCTTCAATGTCTTGTCGCGATAGGGATGCCGCTAGGCTGGTAATACTTTGAAAGGGGGTGCCGTTAGGCCCGCTGTTGTCTTTCAAAGTGTTCGAATACCGTAAATCCCATCGCTGTTCAAAAGGGGGTGCCGTTAAGCACATTGTTTCTTTGAAAAAGAATGCCGCTAGGCAGACTAGGAGTCTATTTCAGCTCTAGCCCGGTCGAGAGAGGCCTTGACGTCGTGGTTCCTCAGCGTAACTTGATCGAACTTGCGTGCCAGGCTGTGGTCTTGGAAATGTTCAAGGTCCTGTTACTTATTAGTAAAATGTCAAAATCAAGAAACCATCAACGTACCATTATCCATTCGGGATTAATCGCCGTGACGCAACGCATGTACTGAATCCCAGCATAGTGAATGTCGTGATAAATCACCCACTCCCACTCCATGTCGACGAGGCAGCTGTCTGGTTCAGGGGCAACTGGGTGGTTCTGGTGAACGGTCTTGTAGGTACCGTCACCCTTGTTGCTTCGGATAGCAGTCTTATGGCAGAAGCCGGCTGCCAGGCTTTGGCGGATCTTCTCGCTGAACTCGGGGTCGCGGGGGTCCATTACCGGGACCTGGTCGTTCCCCAGCAAGAGATTCGCAACCTTTGGCATCAGTCCGTCTCGCATGAGTCTGGCTGCCTCTGCAACCTCCAGGTCAATCGCTGAACTTTGGCACCAGTCGGCTGGCCCTGATTCGCTGCAGGGGCTGTCTCGCTGGCGGAGGTAGGCACAGAAGGCGTTCAGCCGAGCGAGGTGGTCGGACTCAGGGTGGCCAAACTGCCGTCGCTTGACATCGGCATCATACCGCCGCTCATGGGGTCTCATGAAGAGATCTCCCTGTGAACTGAGAAGGCAGGCGATGGTGACAATTTCAGCGAGGCAGCCTAGTTGACTGGCCTCAAGGAATGCGTTGTACCACGCAGGGTGAACCATTGGCATGCACGCGGCGAGGGAACCCTTCCAGGTGATGTTGGTCTCACCATCAATGTAGCCCCTGTTTGCCATATTAGTATAAGATGTCAAATAGGAGAAACCTTAGACTAGTTAGTACTTACAAAGCGCGAAGCTCACCCAGAGCTCGTAGCACCGTCTCTGGATCAGGACGATCGATAAATTCGAATTCCGAGATCTCATGGAACCCGCAGCACTTCAGTATCAGGATCTCCCTTGTTATCTCACTTGCGTGTATCGGGAGGTGCATGTTGGGAGGGCAGATCGAGTTGAAGGCGTGCTTGGTATAAAGTCGGTAGCAGATGCCACCCTTTTGCTTCCGACTGACCATGGCGGCACGCAGCTGGGCCGCAGGCTTTGAGATGGGGACCGTCATCAGGTTATACATCCCCACGCGGGGGGCATACCTGGTCTGCCTGGACCTTCCCGTGTCTTAGAGCATCGGTTAGTCTATCAACCGGAAGCAAAGGGGGGTAGGTGTTATGGAAAGCGTCACGTACCGACCACGTAGGTGATCTCAGGGATCTTTGTGCCGACCTCTACCAAATCCGTAGCCACGAAGCACTTCTGGGCCCCAGAATCCTGGAGTTCCTCAAGCGATGGGGAGGCTCGACCCAGAGGGATGACCTGGAGGGTGGGCGTCTTTCGGCCGAGGATCTCACAGACCTCCCGGACCTCCCACTCCGCAGTCAAGAACAAGAGAATGCCACCTTTAGGCTTTGACTTGACAATCATGTTGATAACACAGACAGCAGTATCAAAGGCCTGGGGCGTTGGGTCCTGCAGGTACTGAATTTGGATGGCGATAGCCGGCTCAACGGCACGGAAAACGTTGCGTGTCTCGAAGAACTCGGTAAACGTGTCAATGCCGGCGTTGATGTCTAACACGATGACAAGCTTCAAGTCTTCACGCGCCCTCGCGACATGCTTGAGTATGGCCATCACCATATCCGTTGCCAGCGTTCGCTCATGAGCCTGGTCGACGACAATACATCCCTATTGCTGTCAGACACAACCAAACCTACATCTAGAGGGGGGCAGAGCCTACATATTCAGGGAGACCAGGGGGGTGGATAAGCTTCTGTAGCAAGAAGCTGTCGGTCAAGAACTTCAGGCGCGTGTCCTTGCTGCTCCGTTCGTCGTCGTCGATGTGCGTTTGGCATCCAACGATGCCGCCGAGGGGAACCTCCATCTCTTTGGCAACCTGGGTCGCCGCGCTTAGTGCATCAGACCGATGAGTTTGCGTGCACCCGACAAGCTTGCCGTTCATCCATTCATCAAAGAGGATGAACTGCGCGAGCTGGGTGGTCTTGCCGCAGCCCCTATCCCCGACGACGATGGTGACCTACAAGATATCAGCACGGAAAGCTCCGAAGGGTTTGTTAAGGGGTAAGCACTTACTTTTTTCGAGTGATAGTGATCGAGGAATTCCTGGCGTTTTTCTGGGCTGCACATCGGGTACTGTTCACGACGCCTCTGGAGGTCCGCAAAGTACTCGGCAGAGTGCAGGCTGCCAGGCAGAAAGGGGTTCTTAGCACCATCTTCAAGTGCTATGGCCTGTTCGGCCGTCGTAGAGTGCCACAGCAGTGATTCCATGGTCACTGGCCGTCGTGGTCGTGGGGGTGAGCGAGAAAAGAGATACATCTTTGATCGCGATCGTGGTTGTTGTGGGATGAGTTTTGGTGATGCTGCGATCTGGATTTTTGAGCGCACAAAAGCATCAAAACAAACGATTTAACGTAATCCACGTGATGGCACTGAAGCTGGTGCTCTGTAGGCTGTTTGGTCCCTACTTGGAGGCCTGTTTGGTGAGGAGCTGGCTGGCAGGTGGCCGGCGGTGCTGAGATGTTCCCGCCAACAATCTGATTATGGGTCCAATTATTCATGTGATGGAAGTTCATATTGGGTCAATCAACCATTGTCTAATTCTATATAGATACCTGCCAGATATAAGTCTGAGAGTTGCTATGTCCAAGTCTTGTTACTTCTCACATTTAGAAGAGGATTCGCAGTCTGAATTGCTGTTTCAGGCTTAAAAACTCTATATATATGAAATATATAGTCTTGTTTTCTCAAGTTCTTGGATTTTTGAATCCTTCAGATTGCATGTCAATGTGTCTTGCAAATTGGCATGTAGGTAGTCAGCAGCAATCCCAAGTGCTTTGGCCAGGTTCCCAGCCATGGCTAATTAAGTGAATTGCCTTCAAGAGTGCTATATGAACTTCTAATTCTCTGGAAAGACAGTGTTTTGTCATCTAGTACGAGAAGCTCAGAGAGGTCAAGTTTGACGGCCCGAGACCTGGTCATCACAGGGGGGACGGGACATAATGGTTGGGAGGATCTGATAAATATCTCGACTAATTTTTATTATATAAATGCTTTTAAATGATGAAAACACCCCTATACACGACATAAACCTTTCCAATGGCCGCAATCAATGTCAGGAATGCCCAAGTAACGAGCCGTCAAAGTCGATCGAGGTTGTAAGTCAAGTCACGTGCACTCCCAGCTGGATGACGAAGGTCCCGGAACCGGTCCCACCTAATTCCAGCCCCAGCCTTGGTGGTGGGTGGAGACGCGTGACAGGCAGGAGCCTCTTGCGTGAGCCTCGTCACTAAAGTGACCAGCTTCCTTCGACCAAACAAGGCCCCACGACCTCCGATCAATCACATCAACTCCATCCACGAATCTCAGATCTCGTCGCCTCACCACGAGCTTTCTCTACCGAATACCTCACCTGTGGATAACACTGCGCGCTCCCCATCATCATGTCTGAAGGAGCTTTGAAGCCCGAGAAGGACTTCTCCAAGGAGGTCGACCAGCAGCTCCCCGAAGCTGAGAAGCTGGCTGCGGTTGGTGTCCCAGCTCTGCATCGTCAGCCGAAGCTTCCACTGACTCCAAGCATAGTCCAACAACCTCCAGGGAGCCATTGAGAAGCTCGCTGCGCTTGAAAAGCAGACCCGACAAGTATGTCTTGCATCCTTGCTCCTCATCCCCGCTAACCCAAACGCCAGGCCTCCGATCTTGCGTCGACATCACGAGTATTGATCGCAATCGTCACACTATGCAAAAATGCCGGCGACTGGAGTTTGATGAATGACCAGACCTTGGTCCTGTCCAAGAAGCACAGCCAGCTCAAGCAGGCCATCACCAAGATGGTCCAGACCGTCATGGGTTTCCTCGACGACACCCCCGACCTCAAGACCAAGCTTTCCGTTATCGAGACCCTGCGAACAGTGACAGAGGGCAAGATCTTTGTCGAAGTCGAGCGTGCCCGCGTCACCAAGATCCTCTCCGACATTAAGAAGGAGCAGGGCGATCTCAAGGCCGCCACCGAGATCCTCTGCGAGCTTCAGGTTGAGACCTTTGGGTCTATGGACAGACGGGAAAAGACCGAGTTCATCCTCGCTCAGGTCGCTCTCTGCATTGAGAGTGAAGATTGGACTCAGGCTGGCATCCTAGGCCGCAAGATCAGCACACGATACCTCGCCCGAAAGCCTAAGAAGACGGCCGAGCAACTCGAGAAGGAAGAGAAGGAACGTGAGAAGAAGAAGGCCCGTGGTGAGGAGGTGCCCGAGGAGAAGCCAGATGACACAACCGATTTGAAGCTGCGATATTACGAGCAACAGATCATCCTTGCCAAGCATGAGGACAAGTACCTTGATGTTTGCAAGCACTACCGACAGGTTTTGGATACAGAGGCGGTCGAGGAGGATTCGGCCAAGCTTCGCCCTGTAAGTTCTTGATCCCATATATGGATTCATTCTCTAACCTCTTGCAGGTCCTTCAGCGCATCATCTACTTTGTCATTCTCGCCCCCTACGACAACGAGCAACACGACCTCCTCCACCGAATTCACAAGGACACCCGCAACACAGAAGTTCCCCCTGAGGCTGAACTTCTCCGACTCTTTACCGTCCACGAGTTGATGCGATGGCCAGAGATTGCTAAGAGATTCGGCCCCCACCTGTGCAGTACGGATGTCTTTGATGTGCAGCCCGGTCAGTCCTCAGACGAGAAGGCGCACCAGCGATGGCAAGATCTCCGAAAGCGAGTCATTGAGCACAATGTCCGCGTCATTGCCAAGTACTACACTCGCATCCAGATGGGACGCCTCACCCAACTGCTCGACTTGGCTGAGGATGAGACGGAAAAGTACATCAGCGAGTTGGTCACCTCCAAGACTGTGTACGCCAAGATTGACCGGCCTGCACGAATCGTCAGCTTCGCCAAGCCTCGGGATGCTGATGATATTCTGAACGAGTGGAGTCACAACATGAAGAGCTTGCTGGGACTCTTGGAGAGAATCGATCATCTCATCACCAAAGAGGAGATGATGGCACGGATCCAGCCGGCCAAATAAGAACTCGGAGTCAGGATAGAGCGGTTTACAATTCATGACGGTTTGGGTGGTCTGTAATTATACAGGTTAGATAGGCCTCGGGATGAGGATATGTGACATGGCACTTGATGCATGAGTCTATCTGTTTGTCTATTGCAGTCTATGGTCTGGTGCAAGTTTATCATCATGTCTAAAGGTCTGCTTTAAGCTCCTTCTCTTCAGCGTGCTGCTTAATGAAGCCAGCCAGGGGCATTCCCCATTCCTTGTTGACAGGCACATGGTGACCTCCAGGATGAACCATGACCAGAGGCTCTTCGCAACGATCAATGAGGGCCTGGCTGCGGCTCTCATCCACAACTGTGTCAAGACTACCGAGGTAGTGCAAGGTAGGGGTCTTGATCTTGGGTTCGAAACAGAACTGGAGTGAATCGGGTGTTGCCCAGAAGCCCGAGTAGAAGACACCAAACTTAAGAGGCTTTCCATCGTTGGCTTCTCTCAGTCCTCTTGCCCAGTCGCCCTCCTTGCCCTCTGGTAGTGGTCGCTCTGGCTCTAGTGCTGCAGCAACGAGAGCCGCCATAGCACCGCCTTGACTGAAGCCACCCACAGCGTCGATACCACCCGCCTCACGGATAGCCTCAGCAACAGTCGCCATACCCTCATCCAAAAGACGATAGTTGCCCGTAGCCTCGTCCTTGCGCCACCAAGCCCAGGTGTCGGGCTGGTAGTCCTCAGACGGAGGCTCCTCTGGTGGTTGGTAACCGGGAATGTCCTCCGCGCTCAGACGGTTGGGACCGGTGGCGTAGATGAGGACTGGGAGGAGAGAGATGGGGTTTAGAAGCTTGACGAGGAGCTTCTCGAGGGCGCGAGTCTTGGCGCGGAAGAGAGCACCAGATTGTGTGAAGCCTGAGATTTGTGAGTACATGGTCAAAGGAAGTGAGGGTGAGTGTCCAGGGTAGTATGCGGTCACAGACGAGCTGAAAGACCCGGGACAAGGAGGCTGTATATAAGCCTGAGAGCACTCACCATGAAGCATCAGAATCTTGACCTCCTTCTTAGCCCCCTTGCCGTTAGGCTTTTGTTGTTTCGCCCCATTAGGTCCTGACGTGGCCGTCATTGTCGATAAGCAAACTCTTGAGTGAAAAGCAGAAAGACGTCTAGTCACAATAGGTCTAGTGAAGGAGAAAACTCCAAAAAGAAGTCGCATCTATATATGTTGAATGTCTAAGTTTGACAAGGCGTTGCAAGGGGTGCTTCGCCGTGTGAGTCGACGGCAAGCGATAGCGATGATGATTTGTCAGGATGAGATTTATCCAAAAGGTTCCCTATCTCGGGCCGCTACCACGACTCGGATCACGTTTGATCCCCACCAAAAGTGAACCGTGGTTAAGGGTCTTTTGAACATGGTTTTCGACTACAATGCGGCTTAATCTCTATGGAGTATTTTTTGGCACATACTACCTAAGATAGATTGTTGATGTGATAGACAGGCTAGAGTTGCGTGAGAGGAAATATATGTCTTGGGGTCAGATAACCGATACATGGCTCTTCTACCGCCAAACGCCATGCGGAAATACGTCACCAATTTGCGTGTAAACAAAGCTGTATAGTTATCAATCATGGACCAATTGAGGCATTGAACCATATGGAATATTCGTGATTCAATCATCTGGCAAGTTCGGACCTTCGGAGCAACGCGTTCACGCCCCCCAATTGCACCCATCACAGCCGGTAACCCGTGTATATCGTTCGATAGGTCAATTAAGCCCCTTTTGCGACTTCTATGATACAATCCCATCCCATGGACCCTGGCCTCGCGCTCGAGCGGATCGTTTCATGCAGTGCTTTGACGAAAAATCCCATCTCCTTTCAAAATCCCGAGTTTCGGACTTTAGTGACCACCAGTCTTGGCGTTGGGGTTGCGGGGATCGTTCTTGAACTCGGCGGCTAATGTTCTGGTCAGTCATCGCATTCTAAAGGAGATTCTTATTCCATTGGGGGTTGCCGTACAGTTCATCATGGCGTTCTGGGCAGAGTTGACACCGTAGGCAATGACAACACCTGTATCCTGAATCAATTGCTGTCCCAAAAACTCATCGACGTATCAATCGGAGTCGGGCGCGTGGGGGAAGGCTCGTAGAGGGAACTGTTTCGTAGGGCGAGCTGCGCAAATTGACGTACCGGCAGCGAAGAAGGGCCAGTAAGGCTTCACTATTCGAGGGGTCAGCGGGATCGCACGGGGATGGAGTCGCAATTGGACGTACAGAAGGGAGCGTTGAACTTCTTGAGGGGCTGAACACCGAGCCAAGACATGATGACGGATTTCGTGGGAGGTTTGAGGTTCGGGTTGATGGGAGTTTCGGCAGGTTGCTGCTTTGAGATTGAGAGGGTATTGAGAACGAGCCTTTTTCCGAATGGCAGATCCAACAAGCTCCGAGCGGGTTCTGCCGAAGCCGAGCCCGGAACGTTTTCTAGGTGCCTGATCTTTACGCCTGAGATTCGAGGTATCTAGATCAGGGGACTCGGAGGCTGAGGGTACGTACCTTCAAGGCGGGGCCATGCGAGCAGCTTTCCCCACCCCGGCAACCGCAGAAACCAATGCACCGAACCCCGCGTTTCCAAGGGACGCTAAGCAATTACACGTGATGGTAACCTTGCAGGTGACATCATCGGGAATAGAGCTCCAGCTCCATCAAGCTCCCAGCTTTAAGAAGGGGAGGAGGGATACGTACTCAACTCAAACCTTCCCGCCCAGTCTTGTCTCCTCAATTCAAATCAGCCTATTCTCTCTCTCCTCCCCTTGTCTTTTTGTCTGTGCGACAAATACACACAACTCGTCATCATCCATCTCAAACAAACAAAAAACGCCCGTACACCGTACCCAGAAAGTGCGGGGTGATTATACTGTACATTCCTGGCACGGTAACCCGAGGCCGTTCCGTCCCTCCAACTTCTAACCATCCATCCCATCCAATCTGTTCAACCCTTTTTTTGCAAGGGCAAAGCTCGAAAAAAAAAAAAAAATACTGTGCCTTCCCGCTCCTTGCTGTGCCGTCTTGGGGTTGCCACCAAATTGTTACCCTGACGCCAACAAACCAGCTCTGCTGCTACGCTACTACTTTGTCTTCTGCTTCTGCTTCTACCTCCCGCCATCTTGAAACTCCATCTTCGGTCCATTTTCCTCCTTTCAGCATCTTGCCCCGCCCTTCTCGTCAGATTTAACACCTTCCAAAACAAACGTCGGCTGTTTTTTTGACGTCGTTTAACACCAAATCTGAGAGATCGTCATCCTTCTTCTTCCCTCCAACTACTGCGCCCGTGTCATCTTTGCCAGACACGCGTTGCGCCTCCCTCCCTTCATACTTTTTACCCGTACATTCCAAACTCTCCAACCTCCCCCAAAGATGCTGAGTCGCCAATTCGCACGCGCCGCCGCCGGCGTCACCCCGCGTGCTGGTCTGCGAGCTCTGAGCTCGACTGCCGCTCGCCTGGATGCTCACACGCCTTCCATGGGAGATGTCAACCCTTCGCGCGCCGCCGTCGACACGTTCAACCAGAAGCAGAAGGCATTCCGCGAGCACCTGGTCGAGGCACAGAAGGAGCGAGAAGCCAGTGAGTTGCCTGCCCACCCGCAAGCTGCTAACGTTCCGTTCGCCAAGCCGGACGAGGGCTTACAGAAGGACGACGCAGGACGAACCGCAGAGGTCAAGGAGCCAGAGCCCTCCCGCAAGGCGGGCCCTCTGACGAACCTCATCTACGGCACAAAGGAGGGTCGAGAGCTTGACGCACAGCTCGAGGCGAGCTTCAGTCAAGTTCTAGCCCGTGGCAAGTATGTCCACTCGATCGTCTTTCACGAGGTCAAGCCTGAAAAGGTGGACGAGTATGTCGACCTGGTCGGGCACTGGTACCCCAAGATGGCCAACGCTCCAGAGAACAAGGTGCATCTAGTCGGAAGCTGGAGGACAGAAGTCGGCGACTGCGACACGTTTGGTATGCATCCCCCAATCCATCTACATCTTCAAGAGCCGAGGTGCTGACAATACGCGGGGTAACAGTTCACATCTGGGAATATCAAAAGTACGAGGGCTACCACCAGTCCCGACACTCCATCACACACCACCCCGAATTCGCCGAGTTCGATCGCAAGCTCAAAGGCATGATCAACTCCAAGAACATCTCGCTGATGCAGGAGTTTTCCTTCTGGCCGACCACCCCTCCACGACAGCTCGGTGGCGTCTTTGAGCTGCGGTCTTACACACTGCATCCCGGCAACCTGCTCGAGTGGGAGACGCACTGGCGACGAGGTCTCAAGGCCCGACGCGAGGTCATGGAGGGCGTGGGCGCTTGGTTCGTCCAGGTTGGCGATCTCAACACTGTCCACCACCTCTGGCAGTTTGCCAACCTCGAGGAACGCCGTGCCCGCCGTGAGCAGAGCTGGCAGGTCGAGGGCTGGAGCGATACTGTCCACAAGACGGTTCCTCTCATCCAGAGCATGAAGTCGCGGGTCCTCATTCCCATGCCTTGGTCTCCCGTGGCCTAGACGTCCTGTTTGCAGCAGCTGGCACGCTCCTGATGGAGTGTCTCAGTCAATGGAGAGCATCAATGTCGAATCGGACCCGGGCGACTCGACAATGTCTTCTTGCACGAGATTAGAGGTCATATCGTTCATGTTCTATGCATAATTCCTTTGTATTGTGTCATTAATGTGTGTTTCTACGGACTTAGCGGAGGAGCGACGGAACCGGACCATGAATTGCATCCATGTACAGATGTCATCTACATTTCTACAGAATTCAGTCAAATGAAACCAAATGGAACTTGAAATCCAGAAAATCAATGCCCAACGAATAAATTGGTGCCGATTCCAAATTGCCCATAAGACAGCAGTGAGCTACAGGGGTCACAGTAGCCACTTTCACCACAACGCCAGGGTATCCAATCAATTTACATGCAAGCCTGCTCACATGGCCTTCCCCCTCAATGTTACCGGGCCTAAGAATCAACGCTGAGGACCTCTGACAGATTCCTCCGCGCCTGGCCGAGCATGTGACTGAGGAAGCCGAGCTTGGAGTGCAGGGAGATGAGGCTCGGATCTGCACTTTCGACGCGCACCTTTTCCCGGACATAGACTTCCTGCACATCCTTGCTCTCCGCGTCGGCTGCCGACGATCTAGGCTCTGGGGTATGGCGCGCACTGCCCCGCTTGGAACCCCCGGCATCGCTCCCCATGGTGTTGTACCGGAAAACGGTGTCCATCTCGTCGTGTTCCAGACGACGGAAGGTGCCGATGGCAAGCCCGAGTTTAGTTCCAAAGTGGACGGGTGCATCCGCGGGTTCTAGAGCCCGCAGCCAGAGCACTATGCAACTCTCCTGCAGGCCGAGATAAAAGCTGAGGTTGGGCCCCGGGGAAGGCTCAAAGTGGTACGGCGGACATGAGCATGTCTGCCAAGCAGGGTCGGCATCTGTGAGAGGGGGACCCTTGAGGAGTGCCGCCGAGTCAGAGAGGGAGTCTGCCAATATGGCGAGTGTGGAGGCTAGGGAGCGGGCGTCCTGCGGCTTGGACAGCGTGATTGAAAGGAGATCTATGGATTGGTTTAGGTACGCATTTAGCGAATCGAGGGCCTGGATGTGAATGACGTCGGACTGGGAGAGCGACAGCGTCTGGGCGGGTATCGTTCGAAGCTGGAGATGGAGATGCTAGATGGGGGGCTCAAAACGTCAGCTTGCAGGAAACGAGGCTGATTAGGTGTGGGGAATATATAGGCTCTTCTTACCCCTTTGACAATGCGAGTGCCGACGCGGGTGAGCGTGCCCTTTACTTTTTCGTTGCGATGCGTGCTCATGACGAGTGTGCTTCCCGGGTCGATGGGCGCGAGGAGCGCATAGCAGTCCTCGAGGCCATGCTTGAGATCGCGACAGATCTGGAGTGTCTCCTCGACGATCCAGTCCAGCTCGCGCGCCTTGTCAAGATAGATCAGCATGATGTGCTTCTTCTTTTTCTTGCGCCCTCGTGATCTTTTTTTCTTTCTCTCTTGTGCTTCCTCGTCATCGTACCTGGGTCTCGGCGGCTTTAAGCCTGAGTTCGTCGGGGGATACGGGAGGCCAGATTGCAATCGACATGATGGGACGGGTTCGCCTAGTTGTAAATGCCTGAGTAGGCAACCATGAGAGGGGGGGGATAAGCGGCGGTCGTTTGCGACGAGGTTTTCGGTGGAGTGATTTGCTTGATGATGAGCGAGTTGGAGATGGAGGAATATCCCGAAATGGACTGAGCTTGGATGGAGCTCCCAAGTCTGAGTGACGTTTGGTAGCGGACCGTTGGTGCAGTAGCGCAGGGGCATCAAGGCAGCTGCGCCACAGCAATTTGTGGCGTTCAGAACAGACATTGAGAACATTGCGGTTAGAATTGTGTCATAGAAAGATATGAACGGTAGCTGGTAGTAAGAGAAGCTATAGAATTATTGAGAATGATTTGAATCTATTTTTGAGATTTAAAATGGCAGATGCTTGTTCACCATGGTTGTAGAGCCAGACACTTGGAGTGGGGTGGAGCAAACTTTCAACCTCCAAACCGTGACAACTTCAACTCATCTTCTCTCATACAAGAACGGTTCGAAGGCGCGCATCGACACAGGCTTATCCTAGGCAACAGGCGATTCATTCAGTAAGACTAGAGGAACTAATTATTGAATTCCCTAGTCGCTGAATGCCGATCTGCTGGATCTTTCCCAAAATCTCATCTGCCTACGCTCTTAGGCAGCACACGCTGAGGACGAAACCAAAATCATGGCCTCAAAACAGACTAGCAAGGCTCCAAAGAAGACGTATGGAACTTTGGAAAAGCTGTCTTCCATCTCAAATGGTATGAATCATTAGCACATCTTACAGGCCTATGACTAACTTGCCTAGGTGACCGTATCGAAAAGCGCCCCCTGACCAGGCGTCAACCACCAGCATCAACCAAGTCCCGTATCATCTACGTGTCTTCAAAGACACCATTCATGTCCGTCGTCAAGCGTGCGCGCAAGCAACTCGACGCTTCTCTACGGACAACCAACGCGGCCCCCAAGCACGCGTCGGTACACTCCCGTATTGAGGCTCTTAAGCGCGCCGGCGGGTCTGATGCCGACAGTGCCGAAGTGAAGGTCATGGGCACGGGACGAGCGGTTGAAAAGACCCTCGCTGTCGCCAGCTGGTTTGAACAGGAAGGTGACTGTGAAGTCGAGATCAGGACTGGCACGGTTGGAACCGTGGATGATGTCGTGGTGGAGGGGGATGAGGAGGACGAGAGCCGCTTGAGGAAGCTAAGCTATCTCGAGGTCTCGATTAAACTCAAGTGAGTTTCCGCCGGATATATTTGGAAGGTTACAGATATGAGATGTTGTCGCGTGCCGACGTAGCAGTGAGTTGCACATCCTCATCACCCCCCCTTTTGCTTGACTTCGGTGACTTATTTAGCCGCTATCAAAAGAAGCCGAGTCGGAATGCGCGGATATGTAACTTGGCCCACCAGAATATCGCGCTGACGGTATCGACATTGTTATGGCCTCAGTCAGCATCGAGCAGAATGTTTCCGTGGATAGGACGGACCGCCGGTCGTCCGGAAGATCCGAGTCAAGGTACTGATATGAATAATCGACAACCCGATGATTCTCGGGGTATGGATAATGTCATGGGGACTTTGGTATGGAGTCGGAGTCTCATGGGGGCGGCTGTTAACGCCGGTTGGTTCATGGTGACCATTGGGAGCGACGATGGATATGGAGGCCATGGTTTACCTGGCTCAACCAGGCCTCCTTCCTTCCTTGGCAGTTGGGTGCCAGCATCCTCGGAGTTTGGTCCGTCCACGGTCGAATACCAACGGACATAATGTCGACCAGCATGATGGAGTTGCAATCCAGCTTGGCGCTGAGTGTAATATTGACCAGAGCAATTCGTTCCATCGTGAACCCAAACATTAATAGAACAAAAAAAAAACACAATATTAACACCCAAAAAATCTCCTTGACCGTTTCTGCGCCGCTTCAATGCACCCGTCCATTTCATTCCTTGTCCTGTCCATTTGCCGGCCGGTCAAAGCTGACGCGGGTTTTTGTTCAACACCAAACAACTCCAGGCTCCAGGATCTAGCCAGACCAGGATCCTATGCAATGCTAATCGATCATGTTCAAAAGATTTTTAAAAGGCTCGCTTAAATCGTTTCATGTCACGCGGTACGCACTACAGGCATCATTAGTATACAAGAGTCATCGTGACCATGGAGCCAGCCAACTTACTCAATAACAAGGTGCTCGCCACGCCAGGCACCACTGGCTACCCACAGGCCGCAGTTGACAATCTCGGCATATCTCTTGTCCGAGGTCTTGAATGTCGCAAACATGCGGAACCCGTAGCGGCGTGGGTCAATGTCCTTGGGGGCACGAGGGCTCAGCAAGGTGTCGAGGATATCTGAGGGACCAGAGAGAGAACCGCGGGTGCGCATTTCAAGGCTTTTGTTGTTTTTTCTGTCAGCATATAGACCCTCGGCGAGATAGTTGCAAAATACACTTACACCGCAGGTTGCTCATCACTCGTCTGAATGACAAAAGCACCCTCTACAAGTCTCATGGGGCGAAAGCCGCGTGCCTGGCCGAGATCATAACCGCCTGCCTACACGACCCACAAAGACAATCCTCACCAGTCAGCCATGAATTAGGACAGAAGCGTGTAGAATCAAATTCGTGAATGACAGTAAGAAAAATGGAGAAAACTCACAATTACGCGGCCGTGACCAAACGAACCGGACCAAACTCCGGCGGCGACAGTCGTAATCTCCTTGGTGTTGCCGGAATCGACGTGGACGGGTTCCTGGTTTAGACGGACGGCGATGCGAAAGTCAAAGTCGAGGGCTGGCATGGGAAAGGCAAGACCAGGGCATGGAAAGTGGTTGAGTGATCGTTGACATGCCTCTTCAACAGTTCTGAAACAAACCAGATCAAAGTCAGTAAAAAAGGGTTATTGAACGCTCATCTCATCTCATCGGCAATGTTGACTTACTTGCCGGGTCCCTCTCGGCACTCCCTCTCGGCTTGGACTCTATACAACAAACCCCCATCATTGAAACATCCGCTCCCGCTGGCGCTACTGGATGTGCCAACGCTTGTTCCGGGACCACAGTTGAAGTTGGGCGACGGGGCGGCGCAAACCTTCTGAGGGTTCGAGAGTGGGTGTATCGTGGTATCCCACTCGGCGTTGACATTGCCGGGCGCGCCCTGAGGGTGACAGGGCGAAGGTGGGAGAAACGGAGCAGAGTTGGGCATGCATGTTGACTCAGAGACGTCGGTGGGCGCAGTGCTCGTGGGTAATGAGAAGGACAGTGTATCGGTTTCGGTAGCCATGATTTGACGCTGTCGATAATTCGTGTAAGAGACCCTGAAAGCTGTAGACGCTCTCGGCTGTCTTTGTAAATGTCCTTCAGTGGTCGGGGGGTTGTTATTCGCAAAAGCTCAGGATATCATCGAGTAGTTATCGTCGGGACAAAAAGTATAAATAAGTTTTGGAATCTGATTTGATCGGCCGAAATTATCGCTTCCTAATTAACAATCGGGGGTTTCGTTTTCTGATGGCGGCTCCCGTTCCTCAAAGTCGGAACGCGGGCTTTATAAGAATCGAGACGTTGTGTAAGCGGCGGGCCGCTGGTGGATTGTGGAGGTACTGTCGCAATCCCCGAACCTCCGATGGGATTGATTTAGATTTTTTAGAGTTGTCGAGGACGCCCAAGCAATGACAAGACCAACGGGGTCAAGTCAAGGTTTTGTTGAATTTTTTCTTTCTCTTCCGGTGGGCGAATGGCGACTAGGATAGGGAAGGGTAGAGCACGCAAGAGGGAAACAAGGCCAAGCAAGGTATTTAAACCAAAAGCAAGCTCGTAGGCCAGGCGGATAAGAGCATCCATCCATCCCAACCCATCCCATCCATTCATGGGATCCATCCCGTTCAGGCCGGGGTTCGGGTCGGGTGTGGACAGCGGCGCATCACATAATACAACACACTTAAGAGCGACAGCGCGAACGCACTTACGCTACGCCCACGGCTACGGGCTACACAAGGGCGTGGGTGTGGGCGCGCCCAGGCTTGCTTGGGCTGAGCTGGTCTGGTCTCTTTTTGGGTCCAGGTCTCTCGTCTCCAGCTCCTTGGATTGGATTGTTTAGACCAATTTTTTTTGTCATGCTTGCAAATCTCCGAAGCGAACGGACAAGCAGGGGAACCACCCTGCGCACCTATGACATGGACGTCTCCATCATGACCCTACGGATTTACAGCATGTGGACGGGGACGGGACATACGCCCATGGAAGGCTCTACTACTAAGCAATAAAGGGCAGCCAGCGCCTCTCTCCGGCGCTCGCTGCTCTTGTTCAAGTCCATATCCGCGCGGGTTTTAGAGGACGAGCCCCGGACGAAACAGTGGGTTAATCGCCGATCGGGGCGGGGCCCGTCAGGGACCCGAGGATGCGGACCTACGCCGGGGGGAAGGTGTGTGTGTGTGTGTTTGTAATTCCATTCCAGATCCATTCGCAGCTTACAGACGAATCTGGAAGATGGGGGAGAGAGAGTGCTACAGTAAATTGCAACTATTTCCGAATGCTATTCCACTTCAGTTTAAAACCGTCCTGCAACAAAACTCAATGCCTTAGTGGGCTGTAATTTTGCAGCTCCTACTGCAACTCTTGGGAGTTACAGGGCTTAAGTCCGCTGATGAAGCGGGGCTGCCTCCTTCACCCTTCGGCATCCTCGGACAATCTTCAGCCGCCGAGCCCGTGTTGCGTGTGTGTGTGTGTGTGGCAAGTCCATTATCAAGATTGTGTTGTATCTCGTTCTCGCTTTATTGCCAAGATTAGGGTATGTTCTGTATTACCTACAGAAATAGTCGAAGATACTCGATAATGTCACCGAGCCCCGAATGCCACTGCACCTAGGTCTCACCGTCCCCCGGGTCCATCCATGAGCGGGAAACGAGCAATGTCCGCGCTGACGGAATGTCTTTTGCTCTGTGTAAGGCGCGTGCGCGCCACGAAAAATACATCCGTGGAAAGCTTCCGGGGCTGACAAATTGGGGGTTAACATGACACTCCAACTGGAGATGGATGCAGCTGCTAACGTTAGGGGGCACTCGTTGGCACCCGTCATCACTGGGGTTTTTTAGAGACATTTCCGGGGAGATTCTCGTTTCCCGAGAAGCATCTTGTTGTGTGTGTTGTGGCTTGTTGCTTGTTTTCTGTACAGGAGGTGCTGTAGCACGCATCAACGTAGCTCTCACCCTCCTCCTCATCACCAACACCCCCTTTTCTCTGCTCGATCCTGCAGGCAATCAACTCGGCATGATAGCACAGCATCACATGGTGACGCGGGGGGGGAACATTGGACCTCTCAAGATCCAGCAGCCCATCATGATTACCCTCTTGCCAAGACTTTTCGACCCTCCACAAAAAGACCTTCCCTTCTTTTTTGGACCATGATCGCCAGCAAGGACGGCATAGCTAGATCGTTCGAAATAGGGCGCCATCCCCACGTTTCTTGTTATCGCAGGGCGTTTATTGTATGTACATCCGGAAACAAGAAAGACCTCGGTTCCGACGAAAGGCAAAATGCCTTTGGGTGTTTTCTACAAGTACAAGCGAACCTCGGGTCAAACGAGCGAACGATAGGGCTTCCTTTACGAAGCAGGCAGTCCAATCGCCACGGGACACACTTTTGACAACCGGGTGACTGACTAAAAAGGGCGTCACAGCGCGCTGGATGGACGGCCTGCCTGGGGCAAGGGTGTGGGCATGTCCTAGAATGCACCGATTCCGGCAACTCGATGACAACTTTTTTTTTGCCCTTCCGCCCTGCAGTGATCTCCTTGTCGGTTTGACATCTTGGACGACAAGTTAAAGGGCGCCAGATGGAGGTCAGCCGAGGCTAATGGGATGTGGGAGGGAGTGACAGGGGACATGGCCAAAGCGTTTAGAGAGGCTTGAAGTCGTCGTCTTGCTGAGCAAGCACCGTTCCCGCGGAGTTTCGTCAGCCTGATCTTTGTCATCGAATACTCCAACTTGTAAAGTTTTGTATAATCAAATCATGAATGACTACCTACCTATGTAAGTGCGAAACGAGGTCGAGTCCGAGCTGGCCACAGGGAGTGCGCATGGCAGCGGAGACACCTGGACCAAAGACACGATGTCAGACCTCTCAGCTGGATTCCTAATCAGGGCAAGAAAGCCGCCAAGAAAAAAAGGAAGGAATCTGATATCCGGACAACTTTCGTCCATCGACGATGCATCACACCTAAGAGTTCAAACCTCGATAGACTTGGCAACGGCCCGTCGGCACCATACTGAAGGGAGTTGTTTCTTGGAATAATTCCAGTCAAGGAAGCTGTCTCTGATAGAGAGCCTCATAGGTTTCACTCCGTCCCGGTGAGACATGGGTTTACGAGGGGAATGAAAGGAAAAGCCCGGTACTCGACAAACTCGGCACTTGAGACTTGGCGGACGGGGGGGGAGAAGATTCTTGTCGTTGTGTAAACATTTGCGAAACGCAAACTGCATCGCAAGTCGTTGCGGGCGACACACCAGATGCGGTAACAGTTCTTGTTGAAGTTGATGACTGATGGAAGAAGCAGTAGGTTTACTGAGTGCATGTCTAAAGGGGCTCGCTATTCGTCGGTCAGAATTCAGGGGCATCACGGACCCCTTTTTTTTCTGTGACGTTTGGATCCGCTTTCATCAGTTCTCTTTCCGATGATATCGCAAAAGTTGCCGACACGTAATCTGGTATCCATCGCGAACCATCAACCGGAGTCTGTTGCAACAAAATCACGTCTTGAGACGCGGCATCTGTCGACGCTGAAACAAACATTGCTCTGCCATGGAATCGAGCAAGGGGGTCTTCCCACCCATGTCCATCAAACCCTCAGCTTTGACTCTCCAGCGTAACGCTGAGAAATGGCTTATCCAGTGCACGCACGTATCATTGCTTTTTTGTCAATCGAGTTCGAAAACGGACTCTGAGTATCCGGTTACGACTTCTTATCCAATGCTTCGTAACCGAGACGAATATTCGTATCAGCGCAATACGAGTTGCCCAGTTACCAACACTCGGGGTGCACAGTCCAGGATACAGAATTTACTGTAATTTGCCTTTGTTATTACCCAGCTCAAGGGGGTTCCAGTCCTTGAGGGCAAAAAAAAACAAAAGTCTCGAGTCTAGCGCAAGATCTACAGCTCAACTCCATTGCACCATTGTCGCGGCCAGTGTCACCTTCAGTTGAGGGAGATTTGAGATCCATTGAGAGATATCCCCGGGGCTGGAATTAACAGAAAGATGTGGCTTTTGCCCGGGGAGACGCAGAAATGTCTCTTCTCACTTCATGATGTGCACTTCTTGTGATTAATCTCCCTTTTTGCTTGGCGCCGGGACATTTCTACCTGATATCCCGCATCTTGTCAGTCAGTCAGTCACAAAAAAAAGAGGCGTCGTTGCCGTGTTTCCCAGGAGAGAGTGCCCAGATGCCGCGCCCCCTGTGGCTGCATGTGCTACAGCGCCCTACCGCTAAATTTGTCGCTGCTGCACACCTGTTGCCGCCAGAGAGCGCCTCTTTTCTGACGTGAGGCAGCTGGAGCGGCTTCTCCTTACAGCCTCCTGGGTCCTCTTGTCAGGGGTATCTCCCTTTCAAGGGTACCTGCTGTCAAAGTGTGCGTAAGCGGGCCATCGTTGTCCCTTCCATCAATAGTAACTTTCCCGTGCCGTCCCCGGACCCTTTCTCCTTTGCAGTGCCTCCGCGCCGTGACTTCCCTGACACTGGAGCTGGAGCTGGCCGGGGAGCTTTATGAGAGGCCGCGTACTCCGTCCTCCGTTCCTTCCTCCGTATCGAGTCAGGATCTGTCGGCGTTCCACGTATTGTCTTGAGGCTTGGGTCTGTCTCTTTTCAAAAAATTCCTCCTTCTCTCTTCTTCCTCTTCCAACTCCAACTTCAATCCTCTCAGTTTCATCAACATCGATCTTACTACCTATCCTATCCTCCCCCTCCGCCACTTAGCCTATACGAATCTATACGAATCAATGGCCAGATAACGACAGGCGCACAATCGCATCTCCCAACTGCATCTGTCGCTTAGCTCCCGCTGATTGGTTCCGGCGACCTTCTAACGTCTCGGCAGCTCCGCCTTGCGAGGGACGCCACCTGCGAGGGCCAGTCGCTGTTCTTTTTTAGCCCAGGGTCCGTGGCCGCCGCTGGTGCAGGTGCAGCAGCTTCTCTACAGCGGTTCGAGGTCCACTTGTCTCCAATTGCGGATCCCCTGGCCTGGAATTCATCCCTCGCTCGACCTGAACGAGCGCTGACCGACGCGATCAAAATTCTTGGGACGAGCGACACGTCTCCTCGTTCGTGCTGCATTTTTCGCATTTTTCTGCTTTTGCCATTGCGTCTGTTGTCACCACCAGCTTTCGCCTGGATACGCTCGCTTTCTCCATGCCGATATAGCCTAGTCCCTCGTTTTCTTGAGCTTTTCTCTGCCCACCCCTGCCCCCTTGCCTGGGCACTTTCGCTCCTTACCAGCAAATCTTCGAGCGAAAACGATCTTGCACATTCTCGACGAAACTACAGTATCGCCGTCATGATCAACTCTCGCCGCGCCATCGTGGCTGCGGTCTTTATCCTCACAGTCTTCTTCCTATTGTCGCGATCGCACCAGTCGACACCCAGTGTCCCGGCCGCCCAAAATGCTGCTGCTGCTGATACTGGCACCAAGGCTGCTCCTGCCTCGAACCCTGACCCCGTGTCACCACCCCCCGAGAAGCCCAAAGAGATGGAGGTGAAGGAGCGTCGCACGCGTCCTCGCATTGACATGTCTGGCATGTCGACATACGAAAAGCTCGCCTACGCATACCCCTACGACGTCGAGACCAAGTTTCCGGCCTACATCTGGCAGACGTGGAAGCAGAGCCCTGAGCAGACTGACTTCCAGTTCAAGGACCAGCATGCGTCTTGGACCGACGAGCACCCAGGTTTTGTTCACGAGGTCATCACCGACGACGTGGCCGTCAACCTGATTCGCCTGCTCTACGCCACTGTCCCCGAGGTCATCGACGCCTATCGATCCCTTCCCTTGCCCGTCCTCAGGGCCGACTTCTTCCGTTACCTGATTCTCTACGCCCGCGGCGGTATCTACACGGATATTGACACGTATGCCATCCAAAGCTCTGTTAGATGGCTGCCCGAGAAAATCCCACGCGAGACAATTGGCCTAGTCATTGGTATTGAAGCCGACCCTGATCGCCCTGACTGGGCTCAGTGGTACAGCCGTCGCATCCAGTTCTGCCAGTGGACGATCCAGAGCAAGCCTGGACACCCCGTGCTTCGCGACATCATTACACGGATCACCAAGCAGACACTCAGCATGAAGCGCCAGGGCAAGCTGGAAAAGCTGCTCGATCGCGACGTGGTCGAGTTCACAGGACCAGCCGTATGGACCGATGCCATCATGGAGTACTTTAATGATGAGCGATTCTTCGACCTGTCACGGAGCAAGGGAGTGATTGATTACAAGAACTTTACTGGTATGGAGACGAGCAAGCGCGTGGGAGATGTGGTTGTGTTGCCCATCACGAGCTTCTCGCCTGGAGTGGGACAGATGGGGGCAAAGGAGCCTGACGACCCCATGGCTTTTGTCAAGCACGATTTTGAGGGTAAGTTGATCTGAAGCTGAGGGATCCATCGATACTAATTACTTGACAGGAACGTGGAAACCCGAGAGCGAGCGACACATGGGTGAGCAGAAGGAGGACGGTGGAGAGCAGCAGCAGCAGGTACAGCAGCAGGCGCCTGCGCAATAACATTATCCTCCGGACGATGAACCATAACCAACGATAACCTAATGTTTCGAAACGACTTTCAAGATAAGCTTCTCGAACCTATATATTTCCGCTGCTACTCTTTTCTAATGACACCGGCTGGTGTCCATCTTGGGGCTGGTTTCCGCATCATGTGTGCTTTTTAGTCGAGGACTGATAGATAAACCTTGGCTGTTGCATGGCGAAGGAGACGTTACAAAAAAATCTGGGGAATGGTATTAGACTTTGTTTGGTCTGAGGGCATTGCAGGGGGAGAGTGTGGTTTTTCCTTTGGGATAGATTCTGGTTTTTGATCTCTTTTTTTCTTGCCGATTGGACTGTCTGTATCAAGAGCACTATGATGCCCTATGGTGTTGAAGGAAGGGGAGTTGCTCGGAGTAAGAGCTGGAAGACACGGGCAGTGAAACGGGATAGGACTCGTCACGCCGAGGATTGAATCTGTTTGCCGGCTATAGAAGCCAGAGTAAGCAGCATTCTCGAGACGACTTTGACAACGATAGTGTCCAAGAGATATCTCATCATCAATAAGACGGCTACAAGCAATGTACGGTTCCGATTGTCGTGTTGGATGGGCAATGGGTCACGCTGGAGATGGGGTTGCTCCCTGGATGGCTTGGATACTGTGGGGGCTCACAGCAACAGGTAAGCTGATTGTGTCCTCATGTGTCTCAACTCTTGAGAGACCAACAAGACAATCAAGTTCTTTGTCTGGCTACCTACGCAACTTGGCGTTGCTAGCGCAAGATGCCTCCGTCATATCAGCGTCCAAAGACGGAGTAAGCATTCCTCAAGCTGGGCCTTTAGATGGAGCTGGCGGCCAAACCCCGCATTTCCCCAGGTTTCTTAGCGGGCTTCAACGGGCTTCAACGGCTCTTCATTGGTTCATCTCGCTCGACTTGTGCCGCTGAGGGGTTCCATGGTTGTTCCCGGCTCGTCTTGCCGCTGTGGAGAGGGAGGAGAGGAGAGAGGAGGAGGAGGAGAAGCAAGCTTGAGCGAGGATAGCCGAGGCGAGCACCGGGATGGGTTATCATCACTTGTGGCTTTGTTCATCTTGGATCAATTCGAGTAGGACAAGCTGTATACCACACCACACTCGTCATCGTTGAGTGAGTGTTCAACTTATACTCGACAAAGCACAACAACAAACTGTCTCGGTTGGATGCAGCTGTCGCCATGATGATGCAGAGCTTGATACGGCGGTGTCTGGGGAGGTCCCCCATGCCTAGGAGGTTGGCCACGAGCTTGTGCCAGAAGAGGACGCTTGCTACGTCTGGATTGAGTATTCGATGGGGATCTGAAGAGGTACGATGACCTTTACGCACGAGGGTTTAAACGAATGCTAACGGTTACAGCCTGTACTCTACAGTGGCACCATCCCAGAGCACTTTGCTTCAGTCGTCTCCGCTCACGGCGATCGCGAAGCTGTCATCGCTCGGTCTCCATCTCCAGCGGCGATTGAGTCTACTCTCACCTATTATGCTCTAGACTCGCTCTCCAATGGCTTAGCCCACTCTCTCGCCTCGCTCGGCGTGAAAAAGGGCGATCGAGTTGCCGTCTCTCTCGGCAACGGACCCGAATTCGCAGCTCTCACTTACGCATGCTTCAAGCTCGGTGCTATCCTTGTGCCGTTAAACCCAGGCTTCAATGAGCGTCAGGTTGTTGCCGCGCTGAAGCATCTCGCTGTCGAGACGCTGGTTATGGGTGCTGTGACGGATCTTGCCTATAAACCTGGCAAAGGCCGTTGCAATGAGCATCTTCTGCAGAGCGTCGTAGGCGATCTTCAGTCTTCCACCATTCAGAGCGAGGCGGTGCCCTCCTTGAGAAAGGTGGTGGTTGTTGATAACCTCAAGAGCCATCCAGGTGTCAAGTTCGACCTCAAGGCGAGCAGAGCTCTCACTCCTTACTCATCTCTCCTCGATGGATCGGTGAAGCCAGTTACGCCTAGCTCGCCCCTGGATCCCAACGATACTATCAACATCCAGTTCACATCCGGAACGACCTCACTCCCTAAGGCAGCCATGCTCTCGCATCGTGCCATCCTCAACAACGGCGCCTTCATCGCCGACCGTATGGGTCTCGTCCCTGGGGACCTTATCGTCGTGCCTCCTCCTCTATTTCACTGCTTCGGTTGCGTTCTTGGCTACATGGCGACAGCAACAACAGGCGCAGCAATCCTCTTCCCCAGCCCGGCGTTTGATCCAGATGCAACACTGCGTATGTGCGTCGACCACGATGCAACGGGTCTCTACGGTGTCAACACGATGCTTGTCGCCGTCCTTGAGTCTCTCCACCGTGGCGATGTCGTCCCTCACGCACCCAAGAGTCTACGCAAAGGCATCGTCGCGGGAAGCAGTGTCCCCGAGTCTCTTATGCGAACCCTCTACAACACCCTCGGTCTCGAAGATCTCGTCATCTGCTACGGCATGACAGAAACAGCACCCGTGAGCTGCATGACCAGCCCGTCCGACCCTTTCGAGAAGCGCACCTCATCCGTTGGCCGCGTCATGCCACACACTGGTCTCAAGATTGTTGATCCTCACGATCACAGTAAGATCGTTCCTACAGGTTCCCGAGGAGAGCTCGCGGCGGCTGGATACCTCGTCATGAAAGGGTACTACGGCGACGAGGAGAGGACGGCCGAGGTGCGAAAGCCGGATCCTGGTGATGGCAAGATTTGGATGTATTCTGGAGATGAGGCTGAGATGGATGCTGATGGATATGTGCGCATCACTGGCCGTATCAAGGACCTCATCATCCGTGGAGGAGAAAACATTCATCCTCTCGAGGTGGAAGACTGTCTCCTTGCCCATGAAGGCGTCCGCGAAGCCAGCGTCGTAGGCGTTCCCGACGATCGATACGGTGAAGCCGTCGCAGCGTTCGTTATACCAGCTACAGGATGGATTCCAGCCGACCACGCAGAGGCTGGTGCACCAGTCGAGGAAGGTGTCTTGACTAGAGACGGCCTCAGAGAATGGGTCGCTACAAAGCTGTCCAAGCACCTTGCACCTAGGTATGTCTTTTGGATCGACGAGTATCCCAAGACGGCTAGTGGAAAGGTGCAGAAGTTTAAGCTGAGGGAGTATGCGAGAGAGTTGTTGGGTGATGAAGAGGAAAAGAAGACAGAGTGAAGGGGATTCTATCAAACCCCTGAATCACATCATGAACCAGTCAAAGTTGAGGAGGAATACCATCAAGTGTCCTAGAGACGAGAGTCATTGCATCAACCATTGCTTCAATAATCAGTCATTGCATAACAGAACCCAACGAGTAGCGTTGTCAAAGGTATCATTTCCAGTATAAGTCATCATCCCTTCGTCTCCAGAGTTGTAAAAAAAAAAGAAGACGACATGTACAAAAACCACTCCCCTTATCCAAGTTCATGTCTGTCTGTCTTGTCTTGTGTGAACCCAACCAAAAAAAAGAGCATTTTGTAGAGAGACGTTGTTGTAAATCTCCATCTATTCCCTCAAAAATGTCAACAAGCAAGCAAACTTTTCTCTTTGCCTTTGCTAGTAGCAGCAATTCATCATCATCTATGGCGGCCGTCTCTTCTTCTTCTTTCTTCCTTTCTCTTCCCTGCCTCTCTCTTCACAAATCTCTCTCTCTGGGTAGAGAGTTCCTGATGCAGTAGGTAGCGAGGTTCTTGACCCCCAACTGTTTCTCCCTCGCTCTTGTCTAGCTCAAGCAATCCGTTCGTTCGTCATGGTCAAGGAGGAAAAAAAAGAAAAGGCCGGAATGAAGGCCCAAGTAGACCAAAGATGGCGAGCATCGCCCCAATGTGTGTGCCAGTGAGGAAAATGTGACGTGGACTCGTTTAAACTCCCATCCCGATTTTCGTTTCCGTTGTCTAGTCGACTTGCTTCTCGCAGCCGATACGTCCCAGCAACTCCTTGCGGTCACTGTGGCCGGGTAGGCTGACACCGGAGCTGCTAGCCTGCTTCCTGACGCCAGATCGACGCTCCCAGTTCCTGAGGTCGAGCTCCTCGACGCCAACCTCCTCCTCGAGGGGCTGGGCCTCCTCGTACACAAACTCATCCTCCTCCTCTTCCACCTCGTCACCCTCGTCGTCGCTTCGCACATCCTCGGCATCACCTCCCTTGAGGACCTTGATGATGACACGGACGATCAATGTGAACCAACCAATGGTAATGACCTGGAGGAAGAGGAGAGGAGCCAGGAAAGCCCACTGGATCGTCTCATTGTAGCAGACGAGGCCGTCGGGCTTGAGGAAGGGGTCAAGAAGGTATGAATAGCCGGCCGGAGGATCGATAGGGCCAATCAGGTTGTCGTTGGTGCCCTTGAAGCAGCCAACGGGCATGATCTGAGGAACATCAGTGTAGATGGACCAGCAAACCATCATGTAGAGGATGTGGCGGGCAATGAACCACGAAACCACGAATAGTCCAAACATGACATCGCAGAGCTTGGTGAAGCCGCTGTACTTGAGGCACTTGGCAAGCTAGAGTGTGTCAGTAAGAGGTCAGAACAGTTACCTAGCAGGGATACTCACAGGCAGGAACAGGTCAACAACATCCATAATGACCAGGATAAAATTGCCGACGCGGGTGTGGTGGTAGGCGTAGCAAGAGTAGATGAGCGCAGTCGTGACAATGTGGTGAGTAAACATCTGCCAGTGATCCTTGCGACGCTCCTCAATGTTAATGACAATCATCTGCTGTAGCCAGAATGCCCACTGGCACAGGAGGTAGCCCTTCATGAGTCCATCGAGCTCGCGGTTAGGCCAGTCGGTCCAGAGGTTCTTCATGCTCATGTAGTGAGGCGAAGTGCAGTAAATGTACTGAGCGCAAGTCAGCAGATGATTCCAGCAAATATAGTCGGGTCAAACTCACCACTCCCCAGGGCCAGAAGACAGTGTAGTACACCATGAGCCAGGCCTGCTCGCTGAAGCGAGTCAGAGACTTGCGGCTGGTGATTCCCTGGAGTCTGCCAATAGGGGCCAGGACGTGCTCCATGATGCCGGCGCGGAGGCCGGTAAAGAGGATGATGCAAAAAGCAATGAAGTAGGCATCATCGAATCCAATGCGGTACTGGCCTGATTTGGGGTTGTAGTAGCTGAGGTTGAAGAACTTGTACGTGTGTTCCCGGGCCTTGGGGATAAAAGTCTGGGCGAGGAAAATGAGGGCGAGGAGATTGAACGAAAGGCCTGTCAACAGAAACAATCAGTCAGCTTGAGCTCGATACGATATGCACAATCAAGGCGAGAGGTCAAATCCATCCATGTCTGCCGAACCGAACCAACACACGGACGCACACGCAGAGGGCACCAACGCCCGCTCCAAGCTCCAAGCTAGGGGGCCTGTCACCCAACGAGCGGCGGGCATTGGATAGCGCTGGGCTCCGAGCTGGACCCTTGAGGCTGGAACGGAAATGGTAGGGATGCCGTGCCACGCGGGGTGCCTCTCCAAGTGCGACACCCAACTCAATTCGATGGCCAATTGACTGGGATTCGTCCCATCCATCCACCCCCACAAGATGGACCAGGTTCCTCCGACATTGATGAATGGATGAGATTTTCACTCTCGGGACAGGGAAAAGGGGAGGCTGGTTCAATCAGAGGTGAGGACATACCAATCTGGTTCTCGACAAACCAGCGAGCAAGGTGCTTCCAGGTGCTCTCCTCCTTTCGCTTGAGTCGACGGACAAGCACCGTCTTGTTGCCCGAGGTCTGCATGTAGAGGGGCCCATTCATGTTGGGGGTACTGTTGTCCCTCTTGAGCCGTGTTCGCGAGGAGGCAGTCGAAGATGATGCTTTGGCGAAGCCATTGGCTGTCTTGGGATTCGTCGCCGGTTTCGATTCGAGAGTCTCGGGGACAGGCTGCTGCTGCTGCGCTTGCTGGGCCGTTGTAGCTGGCGAATCTTGTAAAGACACCGTTGCATCTGCAATTGGGCTTTCGCTGGTAAAAGGTTGGGGTGGGGGAGGAGGGGCGGTAGTGCTCTTGTCGTCGGCCTGCGACGGCGCAGGATAGCTTGTGTCGCTCATGGTTGAGCTTGTGATTTCTGTAATGGTGTTTCCGTTGATGTCGTCGAGCTTATCGTCCGATGTCGTCTTTAAGTGCGGTGTCTTCTTTGTCTTGGCCTGAGAAAGAAGGGGGGGAGGCGCTGTGGCTGATAGGCGGGCGGGTGGAAGGAGAGCCAGCGAGGGAGGGTCCTGGTCCTGGATCCACGAGTTGGGGAAAAAAAAAAGTAGAGGCCACAAGATGCAGAGGTGGTAGAGGACAGAGAGATGACTGCTGGTGTCTGTGTATCGTAGTGTATCTTATCTTGCGACAGTGAAGGCGTCCGTCGAAAAGATGCAGCGAGGTGAGGTGAGGAAAATTGACGTTCCTTCCTTCCTAGTCAGGTCGCTTCCGCAAAGAAAAGACCAGACTGGCCTACGGCGTCTATCGCAGTTGATATACAACCCAACGCTTTACCAAACAAGCAAGACTTTGGGATGAGATGCAAGCGAAAGAAGACGACAAGAAGGGAAACAAGTCGTCGACCAGTACAGGACAGGTAGAAAGAGGGGGGGAGGGAGGAAGAGGGACGGGACTCGAACAAAGGCAAGAAAGAGAGAAAACGGGAACCCGATCAATTTTGAACTGGACCTCTCCACTCGATGGATGGAGATGAATTGGCTTTTCCTTGGCTGCTAAACAGAGATCCAATCCAGCGCCAAGCCGCGTAGGGGGTTACTACTTAGCGGGGGGAAGGGCCACCTGGACCCGGGCAGGGCACCTACCTATCCACTGGGGGGTAAGGGTAGGTTGGTGGGCACTGTTGAGGGAGAGAGAGAGAGGGAGCCCCACAACGGGCATTTCCCCCATCCAAGGCGGTGAGCAACAGGATGCAGTGCGTGCAGCTCTCTGATGTGCTTGACGTCCATCATGATATGAATGTGTGGCCTCTTTTCATTGCCCCGGGACGCGCAGAAAAGGACTCCAAAGGACCCAATTGGTTACTGGGTATCCATTTACTATGAATAACGGCCATATCCTGTGGGCCAGGCCGTGTCATCCCAGCTGACGGGAATGGATGGCTGTTCTCGCGGCAGATGATGGATCATGATGGGATAGGACGGGCAGTCAAGTCAAGTCAATAAAGCCGCCGCCTGCGGCTGCGGGGGTCAATGGAGACAGCCCAGTTGTGCATCACCCCTCCATCAGAGATGTCCTCATCAGCCAGATTGAAACCAACAGATCAGATGCACAACTGCACGCATTGACTCTCATTCCATGAAGAGGACACGAGGCATTCAAGATTCTAGATGTTCCTCCTTCTTAGGTACTCGAGTCCTGGACCTAGACTCTCTAGCTCCAGGGGATGGGAGGAGGGGGGCGTTTTAGGTCCCATCCCATCCAGCCACCGGTTGCCCAAAGCTTCCATTCCGTTGAGGAGCCAAAAAGGAAAAGGGCAGATCATCCATGGATGGATGCAAAGAAGCAAGAAAAGAGAAGCTTGGTCCCCTTTTCTTTCATCCCCCCCCTTGCCCCTCACCAAAGAAATCGTTCACCCTCCAGTTCCTCTTAAGCTTAGCTTATTAGCACCCATCCATCCCCCTAAGCTACCTATTTATTGTCACTGTAGATCATTGCTCACCCCCTTTTCAAAAAAGAGAAAGCTGTCAATTGATCTGATGTGCCTTGGTGGCGGCTTGCTCCCGAAACCTTGATCCTTTCAACCCCAATGCTTACACAAAAAAGTCACAGAAAAAAAGAAAAAGAAAAAATCGAGTTGTTTTTTTCATGCATATTTTTTTCTCAATGCCGGGAACAAATATGTCATTCTCGTCTGATTATGGCAAATAAGCCTAGATTTGATCCTGTGCACACCTGGTTCTTGGGAAGCGAAATGCCGCCTCCCGGTGGACAAGGGTCGTCCAGGTTCAACAGAAAAAAAAAAAAGCAGCAGGGCTCAGAGTTTGATATCCCCCGGCCACCTTTTTTTATGGCCACTTTATCAGCCTGTAGTTGGTGAGCCAGCGCCGGGCTGATCATCTCTGGCTGTTTCATTGGTCAATTCGAACGTGATGGACTTGTCTGCAACCTCGGTACACACGAAAGTGACTAGGTGAGTGTGTGATTTGACCTTGTCTATTGCGCTTGTGATACTAATGAGTACAACCATCCAAGGTGACCACCACGTTCCAAGATTGACTCAATTTATCACTGCCCTTGTAGATATTGTATTGGATGTAGGTGCCTATCCAAGGCAGGTAGTCTATCCGCAACCCCGAGCCTCAAACAGTCTCCCCCCTCCTCGATCCACCATCGAAACCAAAAGCCTCCTCCACCGTCTTTTCAACTCGAGACGGCCAGCTCCGCAACCTGTTGTCTGCTGTTTTGCTGTCTGCCCCTCCTCTGGACCAAAGTCCCAGCATCTCCGGTTATCGTTGCCTGCATCCACGCGCCGCTGCCTCGCATACTGTACGCCATGTTAGTCGTCTAAAAGCAACATTGAAGGGAAGCGCTTCTCGCGTTCCCCGTCTAGCCCCCCGTCCCAGTCTCCATCCCCTTCCACTTCCACTTCCGCCCCCAGCTCGCGCAATTCATGCTTGAAACTGGAAACCCCGCGCGCCGCCAATAGATGGATCAACTCCGTCCTCCCCGCCGGCCGCCGTAGCTTTTTGATCTCGGTTGTCCATGTCTGTGCCCGAGCGGCTCTTCTCTTATTCGCTTTTTTTGCTTGCCAACCTCTTATTCGTCTCTTCCCCCCCCC
>NHTE02000009.1:3033466-3067416 GCA_002168265.2 Fusarium euwallaceae | reverse complement strand
CCCCCTGCCCATATCCCAATCTTGCTTGCTTGCCTCTACCCAATCTCGAAAGGAAAAATAAACACTCGAGCTTGGCTCTGGCTTGCCGCACATCACCTGCACTCTAGCGGAGCAGCTTCTCCACTCGGGTTAGCTGTGACATGCTTCTCAGGAGCCGCCCATACGAAAAACACCCGCCGTCTTGCTCCTCCGGCCCCGCAATCTTGGATAATCTTCACGTCGCCAAGGCGCTTGATAGTCCCAATAGCTTTGCATTCTGTGGAGTAGATGCCATAATTATCTTTTATGCTTCTTATTTCTCACGTTATGCTTGAGGTTTAAATGCCGGTGGATGTGACATCTTCCTATCGACCTTCCAATCACTCAAGCCTACTTCTCGGTACCAGATTACATATCCGAGAAGCACTCAGCAGACAGGAGATGGATCCATAATGAGATCTTGCGAGTCAAAGCCAAAGAGTGGGTCACAGTTGAAGCTCAGTTTCAGTAAAACTACTTCTTTATAAGCTGTGTTCTGTTAAACTGGACAATGAGATTGTCTCAAACTACCTTTGAGTGACCAACAACTGGGCAATAGGCTGGAACAAACTGCCAGACTATGACCGTGCGAGTCAGCGCATCAAGACCAGAAGCTGAGGAGTCAACCACATTCAAGAGTCGTTGCATTACTGGCCAGAAATTTTCCTTGTTGAAGCCCAGACAGTCATGTTTGGCTGTACACACTCCGTATCTGTTGGCGTTGAGTGCGCCTGATATCAGTACTGAGTGAAAGAGGTCCACGTCGCAAAGAGCCAAGAATTATGGTAGTGTTCATTGAATGAACTTCAAAGACTATCGTCCTCCAAGAGAAATGGCCTTTATAGCGAGTGCGGTGCCCCCTTACTATTCACTCTTGAGCTCATATAAAAAGCTGGCGATGATGAGTTGAGCTGTGACGGATAAGGAAAGGCCGCCCTGATCCATGCCAAGCTGACGCCACACCTGCGCGCCCCAAACCAATCACAAAACCACGTTGCCTAGCGCCACACTCGTCGGACAGTTCCCCCCCACATGACCTCCCCGACGTCCTCCCTCGGCCTCGCATCATCGACAAACCGTCGTCACCACCACCACCCTCTCATCGAAACGTCCCTCGCAGCCTTATCCGTACTGCACGAACTCCTCCCGACATCTCTCCGCTACCTCGCGACAATCGTCAAACGCGTCGTCGTCAAGATGGCCTCCTCGACAAAGTATCAGCCCGCGCCTCAGAGCGACCCGGACGACTACACCCACGCTCCCCCCGCCTACGCTGAGGGTTCGTCTTCTCGCGATGAGACGCAGGGTCTCTTTGGTGCGCCCCGCGACAGCGAGGATAACCTTCCCGATGACTTCAAGGTACGATATATCTTTCCCTGGGCTTCAGAGTGTGGAGAGTGGCGATGCTAACGTCATGACAGTTTGGCGGCTCCGTGGCCGAGGCTACCGTCGACATCCGCAACCAGTTCGTCCGCAAGGTCTACACCATTCTCACCGTCCAGCTCCTCGCCACCGCCGGTGTGAGCTCCCTCACCTTCTTCAGTGCTGGTTACAAGGAATGGATTCAGGGCCACCCTGGCGTCGTCTGGGCTTCGGTATGTCCCCCTCTTCGAGAATGACAGATTGAATTACTAACACAGTCACAGCTCTTCGGTGCCATGATCTTCATGGGCTTGACCTACTGGAAGCGCAAGTCTTACCCGACCAACCTCCTCTTCCTCTCTCTGTTCACTCTCGCCGAGGCCTACACCATCTCCGTCATCGTGTCCTTCTACAAGACATCCATCGTTCTCAACGCCGTCGTCCTTACCGCGGGCATATTTGTCTTCCTCACTCTCTTCGCCTGCCAGACAAAGTATGACTTCACCTCATGGATGCCCTACCTCTTCGGCGCTCTCTGGGGTCTCGTCATCTTTGGCTTCATGGCCATGTTCTTCCCCTACAGCTCCACCGGTGAGCTCATCTACGGTGGTCTTGCGGCTCTCATCTTCAGCGGTTACATCCTCGTCGACACCCAGCTCGTTCTCCGTCATCACCATGTTGAAGAGGAGATTGCCGCTGCCATCAGCCTGTACCTGGACATTATCAACCTCTTCCTCGCCATTCTGCGCATTCTCAACAGCCAGTCTAACAACTAAATCTGGTTGACCTGACAGAATTTGGATGGAAGGTGTAAACGTGGAGGCTCAGCAATGAGACTCGATCAGCGATGGGATCATTGATTCCTGTTCTTTTCCTTACTTTGTAGTGATTGTGTGTTTCGACTCGTCTCATCAAAATGTCTCTCGTTGTTTGTGCATAGGAACTTGTCAAGACTAAGACCTTGGGAATTGGCGTTTATTGGAGGATAAGTTAATTGGTTTTCCTTGTTTCTTCTACGTACGTATCAACCGCTGGTTGGTTAATCCCTTTACAACTAGCGTAGACCAATAGTCAGTCAATCAATAGTTGGCATCTCATTTATGGAATAAAGATTCGTGAACAAGTTTCGCCAGTACAAGAAATATTGAATGTATTTGATATCAGCATTAGAAGGCCACTAGAAAAAGGAAACAATCAAGGATGTATCGTCCAGAATGGATACCAATACACGTCCAATACAAGTCTAACATGGCCACAAAATGGCCAAAGGCAGACATCGTCAGACAGACGATATGCCCTTCTCGCCAGTCAACTGCATTGCCATGCTTGGCCCTCTTCATCCCTCAAGACACACCACACACGCTCCTCGCCCAGCTGCATCCCACAACTGCCACGAATGAATGGCCCTCCCTTAAAGAATGCCTCTACACGCAAGCGGCCGCCCGCCCGCCGTCTGGCTTCCACGGAAACGCCCCCTCAGGTTATATGGTATCTCTACCGTCGCCTCGAGAATCGTAGCTAGCTCTCCGGTGCAGCAGGGCGGTGATGAAAAAGAAAAACAAAACGACAACTCAGTTTTGCAGCAGCAGCAGCAGGGGGAATATTCTCATCTTTCTCTTTAGTCGTGGGAGAGGAAAACCAACGCCAGCAATCGACAATAGTCCAACGTCGCATTTTTGAAGCACCGCGAAAAGACCCAGTATGTGAGGTGACATGGTCTAGTTGGTAGGCTCCTCGCCGTTGGGCTCGGGCGTGCCGGAGGCCTGAGCAGCCGCCTCTCGTTGCATACGCGCCTCGATCTCGCGAAGCTGGGACTCGCGAGCCAGCAGCTCCTGTCGCTTCTCGTTGATCTCGCGCTGCACCTTGAGCTCGATCTCGCGCAGCTTCTCCTCCTCTCGTCGGAGCTGCTCCTCCTTGAGACGGACGGACTGCGAGGCAAGGTCCTCGGGGTTCATTGAGCTGTCAGCGCTGCAACTAGTTAGCGGTGAACATGTTCAGCAGGGTCAAGTCAAAACTCACTTTCCGGCAGCGCCCTCGACGCTCTTAGACAGCTTCTCGGTACGGTAGTTCTCATACAGGAAGTCGTGGGTGATTTCCTTGAGATCAGCCAGGTGGCTGTGGAGAAGCGCAGATCGAATGGCCAGGAAGTCGGAGTGACGAGGGTTGTCAACCTCGACAACACCCCAGGGGTAGTGGCGGGCGCGAACCTTGCGGCCACCAATCTCAACAACCTCCTCAGAACCAACAATGGCGAAAGGCATGAGTCCACGGAGCTCAGCGTTCTCCTCAACGGTGTCCTCGTCATCCTCCTCGATATCGTAGGGGAAGTTGTAGACAGGGATGCGGTAGTGCTCAATATCCTCCATGACCAGCTTCTTGGACTCGGCAAGCTCAGCGGGAGTGAGCGAATCGGCGCGACCAATGACGGGGATGACGTTGACACGGGGGGCAAGGCGCTTCATGAGCTCGATGTCGAGTTCCCGGAGACTATGGATATGAGCAAGAATCATAGAGGCTGGGGCGTGCAGGTACATACCCATGGCCAGTGGGGGTGATGAAGTAGAGCATAGCATGGACTCGGTTGTCCCTGAAGCGAGGGTTACGCTTGATACGGGACTCCTCGGCGAGAATGTCGTCGTATTGTCTCTCGAGGTAGCCGACGATCTCTGAGAAGCTAGGATGGGTTAGTGGGAAGTATAGGGGTCGGTTGCTAGGTGAGCTCACCTGGCCTCGTTATCGATCTGGTCGCCGAAGCCGGGGGTATCAACAATGGTCAGAGAGATACGGGTGCCCTCCTCGTCAAGTTCGAGCTCTGCAGCCATGTCAGTAATGTGTGCGCAAGCTGTATAGGGGTTCACTAGACGCACCGACAGTGATGGGCTTGATCTTGACGCCATCCTCAACGTGCGCGCTGCCAGCATCGTCGGACTCCTTGTGCTCCAGCACGCTCTTTCCACAGAGGGTGTTGACAAAGGTGGTGCGGCCTATATACGGTGAGCTTGGTGAACGATTTGGGTCGCGACGAGATCGCGAGAGCTGTTGTCGCAGCGTGTCTCGCCAGGGGGCCACGTACCAGTGCCTGAAGCACCGCAGACCATCAGACAAAACTGAATACCCTTCTTCACATTCTTCTTTCGGCGAATCATCTTCTATGGGGAACCAAGAGTCAGCTATATGCAAGCAGGAAGTGGCGACGCGCGCGTTGAGGTGTCCGTTGCAGGTATGATGCGGTGACGGAAGCTCTATCGGCCGGCGACCCATGGATCAAACGGGGCCGAAGGGGGAGGATTGGGATTGCACGTACGCCCATGGACGACATCTTGGCGACGGTTTTCGGAGACGATGAAGCTGAACGGTAACGGCAGGAACGGGTCGGAGGCACCAAACGTCGAGCAACGGGCTCTTGTCGAGAGGGAAGACGGGCGTTTTGGGTGGTGGTTGTTTGAAGTGGAAACTTGGGGAAACCAAGGGGAAAATGTTAAAGGAGGCTAGGAGCAAGGAGAGGAGGGATACGGGTCGGGTTGAGACTTGGTCGCTCAAGGGGCATGGGCAATTTCGAACCTGGCCAATCGCTCCTGCCCTGGCTTGGGCTGGGATTCAGGGGAAGTGCCCAGTACCACAGGGAAGGAGCACCCACGGCACCCTCCACGACACGTCTCGACGCCCTGTCAATCAAGCCAGACCGCCTTCCCGCCAACTCAAGGGACCACTTTAGCGTGACCCACATGAGCAAAGTCGTGTGGCGCTTGGTTGCTCTGTTTCATCACGTGATGTTTACTACCATTTGACAGCATTGCAAGGTTTCATTGAGATGATAGCTACCGGCTCCTGAAATGAAACGACTGATTAAGAAGTGTTTTTTTTGGGGCTCTTTTTACCTATAATATAGACATTCCAAGAACGACGAACAATAGTAATAAAAACCAACCAATCTATTCTACTCAATACCTGCCCCTCTGCCCTTTAAGCGTACAATCTCTTCCGGTCAAGTGCCCTCCACTCTGTCTTGGAGTCTTGCTCGTCCTCATCCTGAACTGACGGCACCGCTCGAACCGCGATATACCCCGTCTCGCTCTCAGGCCGCACATCCGCAAGTTGAAGCCGCAGACCTCGCAGCTTCCTTGCTCTGTCCGGGCCATCAAGACTTGACCCCCCAGGAGCCAAAGGTACGTATGGGTTATCTCGTGTCAAAGAGCTTGCAAATCCTAGCACATCTGGTCCGCGGATAAAGGACTGCAGTATGAGTCCTAGAAGGGCCAGGAGTTGCAGGAGAGTCGTTGTGACAAGCAAGATGGCAACCCAGAGTCGGTTTGCCTTGTACACCTGGTAAACCGTAGTTCTTGTGCCGCTGGTGGAATTCATGAAAGGTTGAATGTTGTCTCCGCTTTCACCATAGCTGAGAATGTTGAAAGCTGGGGTAGATGTGAACGAGACATTGGCGTGACTAGAAGGGTTCAAAGCGGCATCCCAATATGTGTTGAAGGCCGTCGTGAAGCGTCTAGAAAATAGGTCAGGAAACATAGAGAGGTCTTCTTTTGTCCACGCTCGGTATGGCTGGCCCGCGAATGGATATGAATCCCCCATGATATAATTCTCCGTGGGTGATGCTAAAGCTTCGTCGTCTGTGCTATCCTGCCCAGACGCCTCGGGCCAGTAGTCCATGGCCCCTTTTAGGACTATGGGGTTGCTCAGGATGGGCTCTGGTGGCCGGTTCGGGTCATGTTTACCCTTCACGCGACGTTGACGCCGTGCGAAGCAGCTTGTTGCCAGCGGTTGCGGGCCGCAGTGTATGGCTGTTTCAACGGTGATGGTCTGCATAGTGCAGTTTGCCGTGGCATAAAAAGAGCTCTCTCCTTCGTCATCTTTATGGTCCTTGCCCATGGCAACATAGATCAGCTGAACGGGCGGAAGATCGTCACGGCTTTTCCATCTTTCCCACTCCTCTAGAGTGAACATATTCTGCCAGCGAGTCTCAATCTCGATCGAGAATGATCCCCTGCCGTAATATCGCATACCGGCGTAGACGCATCTGAAGTCCATATAGGACGACTTGACGGTGAAGTCGTACTGCCGATCGGCACTGGAGGAGTCGAGGCCTTGGATTTTAATCCCCAACAGGGACGCGTAATGGCTATCGCCACGGCTGAAGGCGTCATCTTCCACATCATACCACTCATCCACCATTCTCTCGGAAGACCACTGAGGGATCCTTGGCAGGTCCCAGAGATCTCTTGTTGACCCCTTCTGCTGTCGAGAGGACATCAAGGTTGACGAGTACAATGCTGTGATGCCACGCCTTTTGTTTTCGAACGAGCGCCAGGCAGGAAACGCAAAGAACTGGGAGCCGGGGTCGGAGAAATACACAACAATGTTTGATGTGGTTGTGCTATTCCCAGGAGCGAGTAGTCTAGAAGCGCTTTGCCCTCCGAGAGGAGACATTGCCCAGAGGAATAGAATCCCTAAGCCAATCGTAACCTGGGTCCGAACGAAGAAGACTCTCTCCACGGCCGCAGCGAAGCTCTGGCTCCCAAATACCTGCTCCAGCGTTGCCAGCCCAATGCCGTTCGACATCTCCAGACGCCATCGGGCAAATGCCTTGTAGAAGCGGCTGGAAACAGCAGCGAACAGTATTGGGTATATTGTAGGGCTCAGGCGAGTCAATTCGATGACCCTTTCCCCAAAGTCTGACAATGGCTGTTCGTCTAAGTGGATGGAGACGAGAGCGAGGGCTGAGCACTAGTTCAGTTTGACATGTCCTTAGAGAACTGGGAAATACTAACTGACCTATGAAGCAGGTGGGTACGAAGGTCAGAACGATGTCCCAGGCCCATCCCAGAAGCCAGGTAATGCCTACAGGATGCAGCCTTCCGGGGAGCAGGTGTCGCTCGGTATATACTTCGGTGATGGGGTTGACTTCCGTCGCATGTTTGGGTCTTTCCTCAGTATCTTGGGCCGACGAGTCGTCAATAACTGGCGCGTAGGCCAGTCGAGAAGACCGCCGCGGGCCAGAGACAGTCCGTCTACGCCCCGTTAAGTGCCTGTCTGGTGTCAGTGTCAAGATTTCGTCACGGGGAAAGAATCGAGTGCTACCAGTATCTCCAAAAGGCGCCGAGGAGGAGCAGGACGGCCACAACAGTGGCAACACAAATGCCAGCTACTGCCCCCGCCCCTATCGAGTGCTTGGCCTGATTCTGGTCACTGCCCTCGCCTTTAGCGGACTCCAGCACGGGTCTGAAGGTTGGTTCAGGGATCGAAACAGTTGTAGCGATGCGTCCCTGCATGGGTGGTTCAGGATAAATAAAAGAGTAGCGGTTCACAAGATCATTGGTCAGGCTCATTGGGGTCACCTTCTCTCGCGGGCATCCTGCTACACAGGCATCCTCCTCACAGCATCCTATGAAGGTTGGAGTCGTGAATACGCAAACATACCAAGAATGGAAGCCACAATGTTGCGCGGGAATCCCCTCGTTGATGTCAAGGCTGAATGTCGCTGCGCGAAGGTCTTTGTCGGGACAAACGCCTTTACCCTTGGCGCAAGGATTACTAGTACAACAGCCCACAAACTCTTCGCCGGTGTCCTCACAAATGTAGAAAAGGCCGCCATCGGGACAGGACAAGCCCCAGTGTTTGATAGCCTCTGGAAATTCCTTCGTGACGTTGGAGGTCATACTCACAGGGGAAGGATGCGGTAGTTCATTAGCTGTTAACGGACGAAGATGTAATCAACTTTGTGAAACGAGAGTGAGTAGAAGAGAAAAGGAAAGAATTGTCGGGGACTAGGCTACTTGAGCAGTAAGAAGAAGTAGGAAGAGAATATAAAACCAGGCTCGGGAGGATTTTCAGTCATTGCCGAGGTGCAGCAACCACAAGCAGGGAGCAAAGCCTTGGATTGGGCAGAAGCCGCCCATCCTCGAAGCCCCAGGCTTAGACGCAGCTCAAGCCTACATGGTGGTTGGCTGATCTTCATGGAGCTGAAAGATTCCGCCTGCACCATGTTAACCGAGTTGATGTGAAAGTGCAGAGTAACATGGGAAGTTGGTTGGGCTAGGTGTGGCTTGATGTGATAGGATACAACTACATTATGTGGCTTAAAGGATTCTGTGGCTGTGCCCCTAAATAGGTGGGTACCCCCAGCTCCACCACGGCTCCACGTTTCACACCGTGACGCCGCCCGCGAATGTGAGTTGTCCAGTGGATGGATGAAACAGTCCCGTCCAAACAACGCCTCCATCTCTTACAATAGAGACAGACAGACACCCACAGCCTTGCTTAGACTGTGAGCTTTCTTGCATAGAGAAACAGCGCCTTGTTTCTGCATCTCTTTTATTCATCTATCTAATCATCTGACTTTGGTTTGAGCGCCGAGCTGCCTGCCGTCACCCACTCTAATTCATACAAACCTCCACCGTGCAGGTACCAAACAGGTGGATCTGCAACGCAACCTCCGCTGAACAGGAGCCCGCCCCAGGTGTCATAACGCCTTATATCTTCGTTGCCAGACAAACTTCGATATGTTGTCGTACTTGTGATACTTAAATAATCACCTAGCGCTTCTTCTTTTATTCCTTGATTCCAACAATAACCGGTCGTGGGCATCAAACCACGCATCATCTCCCTCCCGCCTCTTTACCCCTCTCAGACTCTCTCTCATCGGTTCATCGGAATATACCCACGAGCACACACACCCACCAGAACTCAACGTCATATTAAAAAAGCATACAAAGTCAAGATGAATGTGCGGCCGCCGATAGAGGTCTCCACACCAGAGGCCGTCCTCTCGGTCTCGTTTAATAACGACGCGAGCTGCTTCGCTGCCGGTCTTGACTCGGGCATCTGCAGTAAGCCACCACCTACCCAGCTGCAGAATTATACGGGGAAGAGTCTCACTGACAGGCATTTCCTAGTCTTTCACACAAAGTCATGTCTCCTCAAGGCCTCAAGAGGTACGTTCTGTCTAGGATCGCGTCTCACCACACGCATGGGGGGTGCTCACAGTCGCACAGATTTCAACGCCGGCATTGGTCTCGTCCAGATGATGGGCATGACCAACTATCTCGCCCTCGTCGGCGGAGGTAGGAATCCCAAGTTTGCCATGAACAAGGCAGGTCACCTCTTGGGAAATAAAAGGCATTTCGCTAACTCGCTTTCAGGCTATAATATGGGATGATATGAAGGGCAAGGTGGCCCTGGAGATCACAGCCTTGACATCTGTCCGAGGCGTCCAACTCGGCCGAGAGCGCATCGCTGTCGTCCTTCAGAACAGCGTCCGCGTTTATTCCTTTGCCAAGCCTCCGGATCTCCTTCACGTCTATGAAACCGCCGATAACCTTCTCGGACTCTGCTGCCTCTCTGAAAAGAAGCTTGCCTTCCCTGGCCGAACACCCGGCCAAATCATGCTCATCGAGCTGGCGACTGGCAACGTCAGTATCATCCCCGCGCATTCCTCGGCTCTCAAGGCCATTGCTTTGAGCCCGGATGGTGAACTTCTTGCCAGCGCCAGTGAGATGGGTACCCTTATCCGAGTCTATTCGACAAGCAACTGTGCCAGACTCGCCGAGCTGCGCCGTGGCATCGACCCAGCCACCATCTTCTCTCTCGCCTTCTCGCCTTGCAACACTATGCTTGCCTGCACTTCAGACAAGTCCACACTTCACATCTTTGACGTTGCCCATCCACGACGGCCAGCCATGAACCGGAGCCAGCAGCTCGGCGGTTCTGGATCTGATCCCGGAGACGGCACGGGGAAGTGGGGAATTCTCAGCAAGATCCCTCTGATGCCTCGAGTCTTTTCAGATGTCTACTCCTTCACATCAGCGCCTTTCGAGGCCGGTGATGAGACCATGATAGGAGGCATCCCCTTCTCGGAGGGTCTTGTACTTGGGACATCGCAACCACCAAAGGGTGTCATTGGTTGGATCGGCGAGGATAGCTTGGTGGTGATCGGAGCAGGACACGACGCAAGATGGGAGAAGTTTGTCATTGTAAATGGCGAGGACGGCAAGCGACACTGCGTGAGGGAAGGGTGGAAACGATATTTGGGCAACAGTTGAGCGAAACCGAGACCATGATCAGGTTAATGGGGACAAGGGCACGAATGATATTGCTGGGCGAATCTGGATGGGCGTTCTTTGGGGTTCAGAATAGGCACGGTTCTTTTTGATTCAGGGTGTGTATTTCGATTTTAGATTATGAGTGCGCTTCCAACACTTGCGCTAATCATCTCGCCGTCGTGGCGACCGACTTCTACTCCGTCTTCTCGGTTTCCTGTCCTTGTCGTCCTCATCCCTATACCGCCTATGCCGTGACTCGTCATGCTCATCTCTGTCACGTCTCCTATGTTCCCGGTCTCGATCTCTGTCTCGATCCCTCCTGCGATCCCGATCTCGTTCACCGTCTTCGTCGTCTCTATCCCTTCTCCTATCCCTATCCCGTCGCCGGTCACGGTCGTCGTCTCGATCTCTGTGTCTTCGCGACTCTTTCTCGCGGCGTCGTTCGTCTCCTTCTACAGGAGTCTCATCCCGGCGCGATCTGCGATGCTTGTCTTCCCTACTATCGTCTCTCCGTGATCGATGCGATCGATGATGTCTGTGCTTGTGTTTCCGGTCCTTCTTGTCGGCCTTGCGCCGGGCCTCTTCAACCTCCTTCTTCTTCTCCTCGATCAAAAATCCCTTCATAGGATCGTCGTCGTCATGTTCCTGCATGAGCAATGCCAGTTCTCTCTCCTCGGGTAGCATAGGTCGCTTCTGCTCCTCCTCGCTGCTCTCATCTTCCGACAAGGCTTGTCCTTCTCGCTTCATCATGTCTTCCCAACCGACCTTGAACTCTTCTGGGTCTTCATCGTCTCGAGCCTTGTACCGCGCATGGTCCACACGAACGAGGCGACCACCAATTTCTGCTCCGCCTAGGTTGTCGACTGCCAGATCCGTGCTCCGTTGATCCTCATATTTGAGCCATCCAAAGCCCTTGGACTTGCCCGTCTCTTTGTCGCGGACGAGCTTGAGGAAAACAGGCTCCCCAAACTGGGAAAAGATTGTTACAACATCGCCTTCGGATAGTTCGTAGGGTAGGCCGCCAAAATAGATGTAGGCAGTATCGCGGTAGTCGGTATGCCAGGAACCTTCTGGAGTGCTGAGCGCGTCGTTGTCAGTATTCTATATAGCTTCTTCAAGGCAGCTGGGAGGACTCACATTCCGTTTTCGATTTCCTTCTTGTTTAGCGCTTGAATCGCGCGAATCTGATTCATCTTGAGCCAAGCTGGTCTCTATACAGCCCTAAGTTGTTCAGGAATAAAAAGTGTTGATGCAGAGTCACGAGGCTGAGATGCAGCAACGTCAGAAGCAGAATGCGCTGCAAGGCACCTGCACTGAAGCTTCAAGCGTCCGTGCGCTAACCTGTACCTACAGACATGGACAGACCGCCGCGACCCGACCGCGCAGTGCCGTTCCTTTTTGCGGGACAATTTCCGGACCGACGCTAAAACGGTTCCCCCCCGTAGGTTATCCCGTCGTTGAATGGGGGGACCTGGCAACCCTGGCCACGTTCCTAGGCTTTTCGATCAAGACGGCGGTCGACGAGACGATCAGAAACGACCATCGAATTTGTGACTTTGGAAGACGAGATATTCGTCGTTTGCCTACCCGGGACGCTTTCGTCTAGGTACTCAGACAAACGACCACCTACTACTGCACGCATCTACCCGTCGTTGTACGCCGAGCAAAGATGCCCCTACGACATCCTTAAGCGTTTACCTCCTTTGTCCATACACGATACAAGACGCGTAGCTTTTCCGCCGCAGGTCGTCCCCGACATCTCCTAGTTGATCCAGGACACCGTCTATGACCCAATCTACATCGATACCGTCCCGCGATTTGACCGTCATTTATCGGTGCCAGCAGCGAGCTAGCTGAGGTGGACATCCGCCGGCCGCCATGACGACCAGCAACAACAGAGTGTCAGTCTACACAACGGGCTCGGGGGATGGCGAAGGTCGCAATGGCGAGCAGAAGAAGGATCTCTGGACGTCCATGCTCGAGTCCGTCGCGAGCGGCAAGCGGCTACCTGAGAAGAACCTCATCGTCCTAGGTACGGGGAGAAAGCGATGCCCGCAGCAGAGCTCGAATTTAGCTGATCATGCCCGCAGGCGGCACTCCCGAATATCAGAGAGACTTTCTAGAGTCACTGTCCAGCTCCGAGTCGAGGCGCAATTTTGACCGGCAAAAGACGCCGCCTATCGCCAACAACTTTGCTCTGGGCTACACATACTACGACGTGCTCGACGCCGACCAAGATGGTTTGTGACCCTGCATACGCCTTGCAACATGAAACTGACAGCTTCAGATACGTTGGCACGTGTCTCGCTCTACCTCCTCTCTCAACCCTCCGCCGAATTCGCCTCCCTCGTCGCTCCCCTCCTCACCCCTGAGACGATCCCCAATACCGCCTTAATCATTCTCCTCGACTGGTCACAGCCGCACCTGTGGCTCCGGCAAATATGGACCTGGGTCCAAGTCATACAAGAGGTTCTCAAGAAGGTTGATTCGGAACAGCATGCCTTGATGGAGGACGTCATGGCCGCCTGGAAAGAGAGAGGCCGAGGAGGAGGAGCGACGAATTTGGACGGAACTCCTTCAGCGACAGCGACTAGCGGTGACGGAGATAGCTCTCTACCGCTGGGTCCCGGTGAATGGGATGAACCTCTGGGACTGCCACTTTGCGTGGTGTGCCAAAATGTGAGAGCCCATTGATCGTGCTACAAGCCAGTTGACTAACATTGAACAGTCCCAAAAGATGGAGTTTCTGGAAAAGAGTCAGGGTTGGAAAGAACCTGATTTCGATACAGTATTGCAATATCTGCGAACAGTATTACTTAGACGTATGTCAGCATATCAATGTTCGTTATCACTTGCTAACACCTGTCAGATGGCGCTTCTCTCATCTACACTTCACAAAATACACCCTCTCAACTACCCTCACTTGTTCACTCGACCCTTGGAATCACTTCTCTACTCAAGCGCCACCCACTCAAGCATAACGTCATCGACCGTGATAAGATCACTGTTCCCCCCAACTGGGACTCGTGGGGCAAGATCCGTGTCCTCGGCGGTTCTTTCGATGCTGAGCAAATCTCCAACTCGTGGGCTGAGGACATCAGCTCCCCGCTGGACCCTACAAACGACCCTTCAGACCACGGAGGCTATGAAGATGAAGAAGAAGAGGACGAGTACCTGAATCAGCAGAGAAAGAACAGCGCAATCAGGCAGTACGAGGCTTGGTGCCGGGACCCCAACAGCGGCGGCCTCGCGGTCGTCGAGAACGCCATGCACGGCGAGAAGTGGATCACGGTCGAGAGCGACGATACGCAGGAGTTTCTCGAGCGTCAGCTCAAGATCCTTGAGGCCTTCAAGGCAAAGGCCCCCGAGAGGAACGACAACGCCATCGCCCGCGCCACCCGGCACCTCGATTTCAGCGAGGAAAAGACGGTCAGCGAGCACATTGGCCCCGTGCAGTTCAACATGGGCGGTATCCAGGTCGACGCCGACGATATGCTGCAGCGTCTCAAGGTGAGTTTCACTCATTGCTTAGCTTGTCATGATATACTAACCTTTTCTCCAGGATCGCAATGCCTACTCTTCTACATCTGAAGCTGGAACAGAAGAGGCCGACGCGCCCGCCAACAACATGGCCAAGGACTTCGATAACGAGCAGCTTCAGAGTTTCTTTACGGGCTTGATGAACCGGAAGGGCACTGGGACAGACTGAGAACCCATCCTCCTCTCCGAGAAATCCTATGAGCCGCGGGATTTGCATCACCCCAGTTCTTGTGTTGTGAGTCCCTAGCTAGTAAAAATCGAAGGGCGATCGATGTTGTGGAGTTGTGAGGGTGAGGGGCCGGTGGCCGCTGTAGACTAGATACCCCTGAATGACAAGATTTGATCACACAAGATTTGATTCATGGTGAGGCTCAAGAGGCCCATTCTTCTTTTTTATTCAACCACTTCTGATAAAGACTCAAATACTCGGTCGGTTAGCCAAGGATTCTGATCACCACATAAATGGCGGCACATCTCGAATATAGCAACATCAAATCAGATGGATGCCCGATGGAGCACCACCTCGCTCCTTTAACGCCCCTCAGCCGTTCAACACCGACTCCAAAGCACCACGGCAATAGCACCTCATGTTGAAAGTCTCTCGGGCTTATAGTTGACGTTCACGTTCCTTCGCTGGCTCCCTAATCTCGCCGTCACGACGCCCGCAAGCAGACCTGGGAATAGCCAGGGATGCTGCAGCATCTCGGCCTCAAAGGCATTGATGGTCTGTCGTGCGTTGACAGCGAGCTTATCGTCCGATATTAGATCTGCGAGGCGGAAGAGGTTGGATACACTAATGGCGTTGGTCGATGGGACGGATGTGTCCATGCCGTCCTTGAGGCGGAGGATAGTGTGTGGACTGTTTGCCTGTGTCGAAAAGAAGGCTCCCTCGGGATCGTAGAATAACGACAGCTGTGTTTCTGTGAAGGGTCAGCGTATTGATATATAGTGAGTGAGAGCAATACGCCAACTCACGCTGTAGGGTGTCAGCAAACACCAGGTACGCCTCGTTCTCGGTCGCATCGAAAAGATCCAGGAGGCCTTGTGTCAAGTAGGCGTAGTCATCCGCAAAGGCCTGCGTCTCCCTCTCACCCGACCATATCCTGTACAGAACCTTGCGGTTGCTATCCCAGAGCTTCTCCTGGATAAACTTGGTCGCCTTTTCTGCCACTGCCAGGTACTTGGCGCTCTGTTCCGGTCTGAGACCCTTCAGTGCCAAGGCCGTCTTGGCCAGCGCAGATATCACCAGGCCGTTCCATCCTGCAACAACCTTGTCGTCCAAGTCTGGTCGCACACGTTCCTTGTCCCTTCTTTTCTTGAGGGCCACCTTTCCTTCTTGGACGTATTGACGGACCTTGTCCTCGGGAATGCTGAACTGCACGATAAGCTGCTGGACGCTTCGGTCAATCCTGAGGATGTTCTGGTTGATAAAGTCGTCGTTGGGATCGTGATGCTCGTCCACATTTCCGTCCTCGTTGACAGCCCAATGAGCAGCTAGAACAGGGCTCATGTGCCTGTTGACCTCATCAAGCACTGAATCGAATTCTCGTCTCGTCCACACATAGTAAGCGCCTTCTCGCATCTCCCTATCGCCTCGTCTGTAGTGTGAATCAGCTGCTTCGCTGGACGCAAAGCCTCCCTCGGGGAGGGCAATCGGGGCCGACGAAAGATACTCGGCGAGTTCGATGACGATGTCGAAAAACTCTGTCGGCCTATCTCCTCCAGTCGATTTCCATGCGTCCAGATACAGAGAAAGGAGCTGCGCATTGTCCACCACCAGCTTCTCAAAGTTAGGAATACTCCAGTCTGGGGTCACGGAACAGCGCGAGAATCCAGTGCCTCCAACGTGATCGTGTAGCGCACCGTCACGGATGTGTCGCAAAGTATCGAGTGCCATCTCTGTGGCATGTTTGCACTCTGCCTCACCAACAACATCTTGCACCTCTCGTGGAAAGTTAAGAAGTCCGAGCAGGAAAGCCAGCTTCGGAGGGGTCAGGAACTTAGGCGCAAGGCCGAATCCTCCGTAGACAGGGTCAAAGGTTCCAGCGATGTGGGTGTAAGCCTCCTCCAGCTGGTCCAAGTCCAGCTCCTCCGATACTGAAGTATCCTTGTCCTTGGGGGCACTCGTATGACTGGGAGCTGGTGCACCCCAGCCCGAGGGCGCAAGAGCTGAGGCTGCCGAGATGTTTCTAGTGCCTAGGGTACCCTCAGCTGCGAATTCCCGAAGCTGTCCGAGAACCTCGGTCGCCTCCTTTCGGCAACGTGATTCTTGGTCGCTCCAAATATCGCGAACCTTTTTTACAATGGTGAGGAAATCGAGAACCTCGTCGGCGCTGTCATCAGTAGTGCGTCGTCTCCCTGCAGGGCCAGGCCAGTAAGTACCACCAAACACAGGTTCCAGGTTTGGCGTGAGGAACAAGTTCAAGGGCCAGCCACCAGCGTTGCTCACGGCCTGAACATAGTTCATATAGATAGTGTCGAGATCGGGGCGCTCTTCTCGGTCGACGATGACGGGGACGAAGGACTCGTTCAGGACGGAGGCGCAATCGGGATTAGAGAAGGACTCTAGCAGCATGAGGCGGCAGACTATTGCTATCAGCAACCTAATATCTCAATAGCTTAGATCGACTTACAGTGGCATGCCTTGTAGCCAATATGCAGGAATATCAGCTTATTCTCCTTCCTGGCGCGCTCCACGGTCTCGTCGTCCAGCAACTGCCACGCAACTAAGCTGCTGGCCTGATCTTTGATGTACGGGCTCCGACTAGAAGCAGCGCGGTTTGAAAGAGCCGGAAGAGGTTCGGATGGACCGGCCGCTGCGCCAGCTACGGGGGTTGTGCGCATGGCCTTAGCCGACGCAGTGAGCTGTGAAGCGACCATGATGATATCTGGTGGTGTGGTTCGAAGATGCGCAGTCGAGCTGTATGTAGCTCAGGTTTGTAACCGTTTGTTTTCGCCAGGCTAGCTACTTAAATGCCAGATAACCAAGAATATGGCGGGGAATCAGGCAAAAAGTTGGAAGCTGGCTTCTGCAGCTCAGCTATAGGTAGCCAAGGGAAATGTGACGTCTCACTCTCAGAGGATGGAGTCGCAGCTGATACGAGGACGACAAGTAGCGGAAGGAAGGAAGATGCAGGAGCTGAGCTGGAAATGCCCTGCGAGTCGCTAAGCGGAGACAACGTGATTGTCCACTAGCGATTAATTAAAATGGGCGAATCTGAGCTTCCCATGGATTCTTTTTAGAGCCCAAGCGAGACGAGGCGGAGTGGGAGAGACGGGAGAAACTTAAGAGGTGAGGCGAAAGATAGCGGGGTCGTCATGGCCATGGCCGTCGCGGGGCATTCAACGTCTTTAGCGCCGCTTCCGCCTTCGGCCATGACCTGCCCATAATCGGACACTCTGAGGATTTGACACGAGTCAAGCAACTTTGATATCATGGCTCATGAATCGCGTGTTTTCGGTGACCGATAACGGCAGAGGAACAATCGAGGTTTTAGTTAGTTGGTGCTAACGTTAGAGTGCGTCAAGTGCCACAGGGGACATGCGTGCTACTGTCTCGTGTATGTGTGTGGCGGTGGGTGGGTTAAGCGTCCTCCAAAATGGCAATCATCGCTATGGCCAAGCCAATGATCCACGGTGGTTTTTCAATATCAAGCATTAACAGTCTCACTATACGCCTCCACGCATGCACGACAGACTTGCCACCAGACCTCTTTTGGACCTGGGACCTGACTGCTGTTGTACTGCGGCTTAATGTCTAGAGATGGGAACCTTGTCCATGGTCAAAGTTGCCTACCCTAAAGGACTGGGAAATCATAGTTAGATGTCGATGATAACTTTGGACCCATAGCTCTAGTAAAGCTCTAGACTGGGTGAATAACGTTATCCTCGTATATGAAATACTTCTTTGTCCATATGGTTAATCTGAACTGGGCTATATGTACTGATTGCTAACTAGTCAAACTCCTGTCTCAACGCCTGCTAGCTATGGGTACATGCAACTGTTGTCTGAACCATAGATCGGAGTTTTCCAACTAATCTACGTTGAAGGCATTATTCTTGACTTGGAACTATTAAACAGGCGACATGTAGTCTTGAAATCACGCTTGATATTGTCGGATTGGGATCGAGTTGGTATCATGAATATGTGTAAGATACCAGTGATATGAATCCCGGTAGTTTGGGAACACAGGTGAGTAACACACACCACGAGAGAACTGAATCGCTGATTCATAGTTCCATGCCCCTAGAACAGTGATATAAAGATGAGCCCTACTCATCCAGCTGGTCAGGAATGGAAGACAACGCGTGCAACTCTGTGAAACCGAGCAAACCTTTGGAACCCATACCCGATTTTGAACAACCAACACGAACTCGAAGTCATCGACACATTATCGCAATGTCCGCCCTGTTCGATCCGTCTGTCCCCAAGGCTGGCGATGGCAAAATGTCGATGGACGAGACAGAGGTAGAAGTCAGTCTGGCTTATGGCATGGCACTCCACGAACTTTGTATTATCCTCGAACTGGTCCAGGGAGTTCGAATCCCACCATCCGACGACCTGGAAGCTCTCAAGACCTACCGCGAACTGGTGATAAGCGATGTCACAAGACTCGATAAGAAGGTCAACATCAGCATGGACTATCTTAGGGCCCGTGACGCTCAGTTCCACTACCAGGCCAAGCGTCTGCGTACACCGGACCGAATTGACAGACTTCGACTCTGGAACCGGGAGAAGAAGTATGAGATGGAGGCGTGCCGACTGCGGCATGGAGACAAAGGTTACCAGGCGGCTCTGAAGCGGTTCGAGGAGGAGAAGCGGGTCATGATCAAGTGCTATGAGCTGGAGGAACTTTGGGAGAAGGCAATGGAGAGAGAGGAGTATGTCAATTCTGAAGGGGATGATGACTTGTCAAGCGACTGCGAGGGCATGATCGGAGAGGAATGAGGCTTTGCAGAGCGGAGGGCGTGACAGTCGAGAGTGAAAGGTTGGGGTAAGCCGCTGGGCTTTGAGCTTATTGTCATACCCCGGACGCAGGTACCCGTTGAAAAGCCAAAGAAATTAGAGATTAGAAAGCGTGTTGATGAAGTAATGTCAACTTGTAACGTTGAGGGTGAAGCTGGCCCAATCGCTTGAGGGGTCACAGACGGGAGACTGACGGACAGACAAGGTGTCTTGTCTGACATTATGCAACATTGTCATTAGAATAGGCAGGTTGCTGATGTGGAATGAGGGATCAAAATCAAAGGGAGATGGGGAAGTGTGAGGATGCAGAGCTGCATGGACGCCTCATGTGAGACTTTGCTGCTGCACGCTGTAAACTCTAAGTTAGTTGATCACACCGAGCGTTCTCGTGTACACATGGGCTTATTGAAGATTCCAATAAAACCCAAACGAGAATGAAAACTTTGATCCGCAAGGCGCACAAAAAGGGGCATTGTCATGACAGCTGGGATAATTTCTTGTGATGTTGTTCTGTGGAAGCCCAGCTCTATCCTCCACAACCTAGAAGGTGTCCGGTTACGTCGATCCCCAAAGTGGGCCTGTCTCACGTCCGGAGGCGCTAGAGCGGCAGCTAGCTTATCGATAAGCCGATCCCGGAACCCTGCACCTTGTAGGTCCTAGGTAGCTCTTCGAGGTCGGCTTCTACCAGGACAAGCTGCTTCTTCTTTCATCCTCCTCCTCCATCTCCTCATCCCACCGACTCGCCATCCACGGACCATGGCTGAGCCGACATACACCGTATTTGTCCGGGTGCCCATGCCCCGGGGTGACTTTGTCGATCCTCCCCCAGTAAGACCCCTTGCGCCGCTTCTTTCCGCCGCCGCATCATGCGCCTCACGCCGCCAACAGTCATGGGGAGGCTAACTGGAAGCATTACAGGTGAACTGGGACTCCAACAAGGACGAGGCTCTATGGAAGATCCTATCTGGGGCTGCGAAAACGGAGATTGACTGTAAGATGATGAATACTGATTTCCCATGGGCCTGTAACTAACTCGAGACAGGGAGTGAGGTGTAGGTCATCTTGGTTTGTCAACTGCCGTGCGGCTGATGCTCATCCGATTCCAGTGCCGATCGTTTCGATGTTCCCGTCGACTTCCTTCTACAGCAGGTCGCATATCTTACCGAACGACATGCCTCACAGGTCCGCGCCCAGGTCCGAAAGGCCACTGCCGCCGTCCGTGGCTCGGCCGCCCCATCACCAGTACCAGACTCCGCAGGACCTGGTCATCAACGAGCGCCTTCCTCTCTATCGATCCGACGAGACTCGCCCATGCCACGCAACGAGGTGGGAAGCGGCACCGGAACCCCGCTGAATGCATCAATACGGCCAGTCATTTCACGGAATCCTTCGACGAATACTACAGTTCTGCGGGACATGACGGGAGGTTCGGCGTCGCCCCGACCGGGAATGGGCATAGCATCAACACGAGCCGGCGAACAACGACGACGTCTGACATCACTGCCCATCTCAAACGTAGCTAAGTCCCCGGAAAGAGTGGCGCAGCCAGATCCATCACCAGACGAACAAAGCGCGTCGCCCGGGCCAGCAGATGATAGCTCGACCATGTCATCTGAGGATGAATCCAGCCCTGCACAGTCTCGAATTATTCGCCGGCCTCCTCGATTCCAGCAAAACGACGAAGGAGCGTACGAAGATGATGACGACGACGAGTCAGAGCCAGCCTTTCAACCCTACACAGCCCCGTCAAATCAGACCTCTGCCCAGGACCTTGGTTCAACACTGCGGGAAGATGGGCGGGGCTCAGGCAAACGATTCACAAAGAAACATGGAAAGGAGGCCATCCACCAGTCCCAGACATCTGACTCTTCGGCTAGCTCTGCTGCAATGATCCATCGGCCAGGCAAGTCCGGCGAACAGCGGACACCCGGACCCCTTTCACCACGTCGAGCAGCGGAGCTGGCTGGTCGCAGCCCAGGCAGCAAGAGCAGGGGATACTCCCGTGAAGGCAGCGACGGAACGCCTAGCATGGGTAGCAGTTTTAGTGATCTTGATGGTATTGCCCTAGTTGCCTCCCATGTACTTGGGTTGCCTGCTAACAACATTTCTAGATGCCTCCGTAACTCAGTCTGCCTTGGAAGAGGCATTGGCTAGCCACATGAATCGGGGCGCGGGAAGCCGCTTCAGTATTAGCCAGGCTTTCCGCAGCCGATACACCCCCAGTTCCAACCAGTGAGGGGCGTTTGTTTGCTTGATACTAATTGTTTGGCATGGTGTTTGGGATACTACGGAATGCATCCAGGATGGCGTTATTTTTTCTATGACTAGGTAGGGTTTGTTTGTGTGTAGGATCTGGCCGGCGAATATCCCTCCTCTTTTATGCTTCTTACGAAATGAATGTTGAAGGATGCTTGACGAGCAGCCGATCTGTGAAGAGCTATGCGCAACTGACCGGGTAATTTGCTCCTTTGTCTAGACTCACTTGAAAGCGGATGCTTCTTGGTGTTGATTTAATACGATGATGGGTAGACTAAATTGAGTTGTGTTGATAACTCCCGTGGCACTATGCGCTGAGAATCAACTATCCAGGTTGACAAAGCTGTGCAGGTGCTCGCTGAAGCAAGGAGGGCATGTATGCTGCATCCCGTCAAACTTGAACTCTAAGATTTCAGTTGTCGCTTGTTGTTTGCTTCTCCTTCTGCTGTTTGCACCCGCTCCCGTTGACCTGCACCTGTTCATCCCCTGACCATCAGTGCATCATAATAACACTTACCTCAACCTCTTCAACCTAGCGATCTTTCGCCTTTATCATCATCTCTTCAACTCAACCCCACCTCCTCTCTCTTCTAACCTGACGTTCCTTCTTACTCTCACATCACCAACGTTTCACACATCATGTTTCGCCGACGTTGGTCTGGTCTCCCCAAGGATGCCTCCTTCGCATCTGACCTCGAAGGCCTAGGGTGTGTGGTATGAAACCTGTGCGCATATTCTCGCTAAGATGCAATAGGTACTTTGTCAACGATGAAGATGAGATCCGTTCTATCGAGGACCCTGACTGCTACTACAAGTTCTTCATCAGCAAGAACATGCGCGTCAACGAACGTCAGCGCTTCCACTTCAATGGTGATCTCCTGTGTTGCCCAAACCTGGACAACGAGGCTAATCAGTTTTGTGTAGCTGCTATGCAGGATGTGATTCACGAGCGCTTGATGAAGAGGGGTCTCTTGAGAATCCCACTCGGCACAGAAGAGAAGCACTGTCCCGTCTTCATCTCTTCCACAACCGCCACTGCTGCGCGCATCATCGTCATCTTGGGCGAGCCCGTTCAGAATGTCGGCATGCTCGCCGGCCGCGTCGCCAGCGGTCCTGGGGGCCTCACCAAGGGCAGCATCATCTCTGTCGTCCGGGCCATCGCCAAGCAAAAGGGTACCACGCATGCGCCATGTCCTCCATCTGTTGTGATCGCAAACATGGGGGAGCGACACTGGTGGCCTGAGGGGAAGCGCGCCATCACGGTTGCCGACAGTACTGACATTCCTCTGCCGAGTCTGGTGCATACTGGGCGCAAGTACATCAAGGAGCTCAACGAGATCCCTGGGAGCGAGACTGCCGATGCTCACATGGCGACTGTCTTCAAGAACATTGCTGAGTGGAACGACTTTGCCAAAATTGATGTCATTGCTATTGGGGAGAGCTGTGAAGTTGCGCTGAAGTTCTTTGAGGACAAGGAGAATTGGGATAAATGGGGAGATCGAATGAGCGGCATGCTCATGTTTGGCACCGTCTACAATACCGAGAAGCTCACCAACGACGGTTTCAAGAAATTCCTCGCCGAGGCAGGTCCAACAAGTATCATAACCTCATCTGTCCATCGCTGACATCTCTAGCGCACTCGTGCCTACCTCGTCTCCCCTGAACCTCTCGACACTCCCCTGGCCACAGCCCGAGGCAACCCATCCCTCTCGATCGAACCTCTGGGCTGCCCCTGTTTGTCCTCTGGAGAGCCACACTATGTCGAATGCATTGCCCTCAGAGTTCTCGAACCAGCTCTCGCCTACCTCCAGGAGATCGCCCTCACCAAAGGTTTTGTCAACCCCGAAATGGCCGTTGCCGAGAGACCCCCGACCGACTTTACCGATGAGGACTGGACCAAGTTGCCTGAAGAGAACAGACCCGGCGTCACAACCTCGGACCAGGAAGAGATGAAGAAACGGATCAAGGAGTTGAGACGCTGGAAGAAGTTTGAAGAGACTGGCCAAGCCCCTGAATGGGATTCTGATGACGAGGAGGAGGAGGAGAAACTCCCACAGGGCTCAGGCAAAGAAAATTGGCGTGAGGGCGACGCGTGGTAAGCGCAGAATCTGTGTTTGCAGAAGAATGATATTTGGGTGATATATCGTTCATTAGAAATAGACTAGGGTCAATTTCATGTCATACACCAATACCATACAAGATACACGGCACAATCTCTTGGTAGCGCCCAAAAAACTATCGTACTCCCATCATGACAAAACCCACGTTTGATATTTTTACACATTCCTTATGCCTTGAACAGCGAAGCCAGGCTGACACCGCCTGGTCTTATCTCCTCGATGAGCTCTCTCGTCCTCCTCACGCGCTCCCTGACAACGGCGTTCTCAGCCGTCCATCGGTTTTCGGTACTGGGTGTGGCAGGTGAGGAACCGCTCCAGAAGGAGAAGACGCCGCCTGACTGTGTTGCGGCCTTTTTACGAAGTTGGTCTTCTTCCTTGGCTAGCTTGACAACCATCTTGCCCCAGTTGTCAAGGCCAGCGGTTAGACACTCTCGGCATGTCCTCTTGGCAGCTTTTTCCTCGTTCAGGAGGTCCATGTTGCGGAGCTGTTCCTCGGCGGCATCGACACTATCACGCGTCCAAGAGAGGCCGTCGTCCTTGGATGATGTGGCGAATAGAATCTCGCCAATCCACAGACTCAGAGAAGCCTCCTGGCAGCGCTCTTCCGGACTTCGCCAGGGAGGTTGAGTGCCATCTGGTGGAGGAGGGGGATAGTCGGGTTGAGAGAGGATCTCGATAAACTGGCCCCAGGTAGAGGTAGGCTTGCTCTTCGGGACAACGGAGGGAGGGGGCTTGTTAGAGAGGTAGCGCCGGGCCTTGAGTAGGGAGAGGTAGATGGGGAGGGCGGCATCGATGTTTCCATTGCGGGCCTTGTGGTTGGCGATGGCGGTGATGGCGTCGAGGATGTTCTGCGAGGGAGGACCGGCCTTTTCATTAAGGATCAAGGTCTTGGGGTTGTAGGGCGGGTTCGACATGTCGAGCCCTTGAGTAGCCTCAGCGAGCGCAAGGTTGTACAAAGCCTCAGCACCCTCTGGCCGTTGCTTGAACTCCATGAAACTAGCATATTCCAGAGCCGCCTCGAGCTTTTGCCGAGGAGTGAAACCCTTGGTGGCCAGGATCTTCATGTAAAAGTTGTCAGCACTGGGGTAGGCCACCTCGCAATCCTCTTCGCGGGGCGCATGGGGTTGACCTGGGGGAATCGGCTGGGGTCTGGGGTTAGAAGGTCCAATCATGAATTCAGGAGGCGAGATGACTTTGCGGGAACGATCGCGAACCCAGCCATCGACGTGCTCTCCAGCTTTGGCCGCCAACATGATGGCTTCAAAGTAACCCCTCCTCCACTCCTCGCTCTTGCCCGAGATGTCGCAGGGGTTGAACTCCCCTGGGAACTCGGCCTCTGGATCGACCCTATCCGAGAGCTTGATCACGTCCTGACCGTCCATCTTGGCGTCCTCCAACCTGAGCACCAGAGCTCGACTTAGCTCAAACACCCATGGCCATAGGATCTGTCCATTGATCGGATCCTTGCTGTTGTTGGCGTCGCGCAGGTGTTTCCTCGTCATCCACCCCCACTCGTGCGGCGTGGGGAACTCCCTCTCGAGCATCTCCTCATTAACGAAAAACCAGATGACGCCGCAGCAGGCGAGCAGACCCCAGAAGGACACGGTGTACCTGACGGCGAGCTTCGCCTCGTGCTTGAGCCATTGTCTCCTCTCGGTGGTGAAGTAGCGCACGTCAGCGCGGTTGGTGACGGGGATGGTGAGGAACGGTAGGTTCGGCCTCGACTTTGTGGTGAGCTGCGTGTGGTAGCTCAATGTTCGCAGACACGGTGATCGCGTTCGTATGCTTGGCTGGATGAGCCGGGCACGGCCGACGAGCCGGGGACGCATGGCGCCGGCGATTCAATTGGTTTTCGAATTTTAGATCTGATCGTGGGGTTGAGGCTCAAGTCGAGCCATGGAACTCAGCTCATGGTGACGATTGGAAATCCTCAACCAATAGGAAATCGCTGACTAAGAAAACGCCTTTTCCCACAAAAAAACCTCGTAGATGCATATGGGCGGGCTGTGAGCACACCGTCTCGAATGCTAACAGGGGGTTTCTTTTTCCGAGAAGGGTTTAAGAAGAAAATGTCGTCCTTCTTGTCAGAGAACCTTTCAAACCCCAGGTTCCAGCTCTTGGCGACTGCCGTCCTGTCCGGGGCTACCGCCGCCTCGCTGCTGCTCGGGTACCAGGCCCTTGAGCGAAAGGAGCGGGTCTATGAGCTCAAGAACTCGATACCCAACGATGGCCCAAACCTTCAGCCAGTATTTTACTCTCTGTCCTCCTGCTGTAGTTGTAGATTCTGACTAGTGCTTAGTTGAACAATTATGGCGGCTCATCAGCACCGCCTGTCGACAAAGAGGATGCCAGGAATCAGGCGCTAGCACGCCGAGCTCAGGCCGGAGATTTCGATGAGGAACTCATCCTTGAGCAACTTGCCCGCAATAGAGTCTTCTTGACGGATGAAGGTCTCGACAAGTTGCGCAACTCGTTCGTCATTGTGGTGGGATGCGGTGGTGTCGGCTCTCACTGCGTTGCGTCCCTGGCTCGCTCAGGAGTTTCCAAGATTCGACTCATTGACTTTGATCAAGTAACGCTTAGCTCACTGAACCGTCATGCTGTGGCTACTCTGGCGGACGTCGGCATTCCCAAGGTTCAATGTCTTCAGAGACGGCTGATTGCTATTGCACCATGGGTCAAGTTCGACTTGATACAGGAGCAGTTCAACGAGGGAGTGGCAGAGCACATGCTCCAACCTTGGGATGGACGAGCACCCGACTATGTAATCGACGCTATCGATAACATTGAAACAAAGGTATCTCTCCTCGAGTATTGCTACAACAACAAGATCCCCGTCATCAGCGCCATGGGAGCCGGTTGCAAGAGTGATCCAACAAGGATTATCGTGGGGGATATCGGAAGCAGCAAGGACGATGGTCTATCAAGGGCGACACGGAGGAGACTCAAGCTGAAGGGCATCACGAGCGGCATCCCGGTGGTTTACTCGACAGAGACATCAGGGGCTGGAAAGGCCGAGCTGCTCCCCCTGCCAGAGGAGGAGTTCCAGAAGGGTTCCGTGGGCGACCTAGCAGCCATGCCCAACTTCCGTGTTCGCATTCTCCCCGTCCTTGGCACCATGCCCGCCATCTTCGGTCTGACAGTTGCGAACCACGTTATCTTGAGCGTTACAGGATATCCCCTTGACTACGTTCCCTCCAAGGGCCGAGATCGCATGTACGAGGGTATGCTAGCGTCACTCCAGGGGTACGAGGATAAGCTAGCACGCATCACCCACAACGGCGATACAGTAGGCCTCAAGATGCCCATCACAGTCGGCGACGTGGCATTCCTCTCAGAGGAGATCTACCGCGGGAGGAGCGCCATCAGCGGAATCCCCACCAAGCTGGTGCTGATCAGGTGGAGGAAACCCTCTGGCAGTAGCATGACGACTCTTGGCAAGGGCAAGGACATGCAAAAGTGCTCAACGATCCGTCTTCAGGACATTGTCTGCATGACAAAGGAGGAGGCGATACGGCACGAGAAGAAGGTCTTCAAGTCGGGGAAGCCTCTAGAGGAGGTTTACGACGCGGCGACGATTGCTAGGGTCGAGGAGAGGAGGAAGGAGGCTGAGAAATATGAGGACTTTCGGTGAAGCGCCGGGGTCGTGTCGATCAAGGACAGGATAGAAATGGCAAACTAGATTTGGTCCATCATATAAAGCAATGTTTTCTGGCAAGGCTACATTCGAGAAGATGATCACAGCATGAAGTAGTTGGGCGCAGCTTTCAGCTCTGCATCTGTAAAGTGAGGGCACTGTAGGTAAATTCTCTTTGGCCATCAGTCAACATGAAATCCCAGCAGGGATAGTACTTAGGTACATATAGACACACACGTGAGGGCATTGCTCGCAGCCCAAACACGCCAAATTGGGACATCGGCGCCGTAGGCTGGAAGTTAGTTGCAGCCAATAACCCATAAAGAAGAAGAGCACGAAGAAGAAGGGTACAAGACGAAGACGAAGAGGCAGAGCAGAAGAAGAGGACTAGAAGGAAAAGTATAGAAGAAGAAGAATAACAACAATAAAAGAAGAATAGTTTATAGAGAACAGCGGGGGAATAGTATCGCTGGGCAGAGTTCCCGAGAACAGTGCCGTTAAGGGTAGATTCCGAGTGTCAGTATTTCCAAGAAATTTTGAGAAGCCAGTACTTTTAAGGATAGATATTTTGTAAACCAAGGAAAAAGACATTTGCAGGAGCTTTTAATACTAACTACCTACTCGTTGCTGAGACTTAACTTTATAGCAGCAGGTGGTGATATCGGCATCATTGTCACTAGAAACACTGGTATCGCACACCATTATCGCCTAGACCACTATTTTACTGTTACTATCTTGCCCACTATTGCCAGCTTCACTAATATTTCCAGCATGCCCCCGGGCCGCCATTGCCACCTTAACCACCATTATTATCGCCCGCTGTTGTGGTCTCTGCCCGGAAAAGTAGAACTCGCATGGAAACGTCCAACTTGAATGTAAAAGTCCAACATGATATACGATCAACTTACACCAGATATTTCGGCTATGGTTCACGATGTGATTGAACTCGCGCTTTATAGCGTGCATGAGTTCGAGAGTAGACACCGAGATTCTTCGGTGTGCAGAAGTGCGCATCTATCAAGATGTTGTTAATCGTACCTCCCTACAATTACTCGCGATTTGTACATGCGTCCCTCATTTCGTGCTCCTGAAGAAAGACCGAGGTAATATACTATCTCGACTTATTACGGCTGCAGCCTGACTGAATGGCGCCAATCGGGCTACTGTTACTTGACGCTTCATTGGGATGGTTGACTTGCCCATGACATTGATGGTGAGAGTAACGACTTCTGAAGTTGCAGCCAGTCAGCTTATGAGCGAATATTCTATCTAGGTAACCGGGATGTGAGGTACTACTTTGGGTTGACAAGACCAGTATGGTTGACAAGATGGTGTGTGCCATTTTTAGATTTCCTGGAGGTGGGCCTCCCAATGATAGGCACATCGCCATCAAGACCAGAATCAATGTGGCACTGTTACTCAACTGCCCTAGACTCAACACCAGGCACACAACTTTGTCGGCTTTAGATCAACAAGGTCAGATCTGTGACAGGACAATGGGTTACTTCGCTCCCCTGGATAGAAAGTTTCAGGGACACATGCCCTACCTCCCCTTGAAAGATCTTAAAACCTGCCAGAGACAAGAGCAGGAGCCGAGATTCTTCGAAACTATTCAAGAAAAGGGTATGCGACGAGATTTTTCGAAGCCGTTCAAGAGGTTCTAGAAGCTATATTGTTTCAAGTCCAAGACGACGCAATGATATAGTCCCCCAGCCCTACCCAAGGCTGCACCACCATGAACAACACCTTCAACGAAAAGTACTGAGAGCCTGGCACGACAGTAAGAAAGTATCTATCATCATTCAATTCCATCAAAAATACAAGCCCACTCTTAGACCAGCTGATCTTGCCCTCATCGGCTCTGCCAAGGGGCACCTAGGATAGGTTTCTCATTGTTTCAGGCTGCAGCCTGAGTGGAAAGTGTTGAATAGGCTCTGGCATATCAAGATTGCAAAAATACTATTGATTCAATAATCTAGCTCCATAGCCTATCCAGAAAAGCTACTAGGGGGGATGCTTGTCCAATGGTATGGGTTGTTCCCTCGCAGCGGTCAATCTACCTGACCTACCCACGTGAAACACCTGGGATTGGCAGCCTTGTTAACTTCATGAAATGAACTAAATTTACATCAGCTTTTCCATACACTCCATGACTTCTATTTGATTCTCCTTCTTTGTTGCCTTTCTCCGACCTGCTCCCAAAGGGGGGGTTACGGTCCTTCTATCCGGGGAGGATACCACAAACACCTTATGAGTTTCAAATGAATTGGAGGCCTCTCCCAACTATACATATAATTGCCATTCTATAAAACGGGCCAACGGGCCGCAGGTAACCCTCCTATTCAGATGTTGCAATGCTGCGCCTCAGACACCCGGGTCACAAGCCCACCCTCTACGGAGTTTATCAACTCCCGAGAAACGTTTTCTGCCTAGCACCGCATCGAGATTATTTATGCTGTTGCCTGCTATACCTTGAAAACTGGCGATATTATGGAGGGCAGAAAAGGCAACCAGCCCTGCCGAGATGAGAGCCTCGCGTGCGCGCATGAGTGTCACACCCGTGTGCTGCATGGGATGAAACAATCTCGGTGTGATGTTATTTTCGTCATTAGGATAAAGTCTGGCAGTTTCAACGCCATGGTTGTTGAAAATATGTCTTGAGGCGGCGTAGGCTGGTGACTGACATTACGGTCGCCTTAACAGCCGGGTTGAGATTACTTGCCGTCGGTGCCAACTAGTGACCCTAACAAATAGTTATTTGCCATGCACATAAGCATCGGAAGTATAGGGAGAACTGTATTACGCCTGATGCCAATGCCTGTTCGTCCTCGCCGTCTCCTCTCATGGCCACAGACTCCCCTTTTCAGATGACTCCGACGATCTGAGTCACAAGGGGGCTGAGCTTGACAAGCGCAGTTCAGCTTCCTGAACCTTATACTTCAAGCGAGTCCGATTCATTTTCAATTGGAAGTACTGATTCATTCGCTTGGGCGGCGTGTGTTGGGTTGAGGGGCCCTGTAACCCAGGATGAAGCTTACTTGGACGGCCCCAGGGGGAGGTGCGAAGAGCATCTTGACATGTGTGTCACCAGAGTATTTCCTTGGGCATCATAAATCATAATAGCACTGAATTCTTGTGCTCTTATGCATAGGTGCCCCGGAATTCAGGGTCCATGTGTCAGAGTTGTCTATGTTGGGGTGGCAGGTCAACATCCACAGACACAATTCAATAAGCTTGCATCCTTGACATGATAAAATCCAATAGAATAGACTAGACGCAGCTCTAATTGTTATCCATTCCCAGTTTCTTCCCTTGGTCGAAGATGCGGTCCCTGATCCTCACCTGTGGACCCTGAGGTGGAGGGCAGCTTGAGATTGGTTCCCATTTCGGTGTTGAGTAGGAAACACCGTTGGCACATTGGTCTTAATAGAGACAATTGGGTGGTTCATACGCCGCATCAATGTTTTGCACGTTTGTCCTTATCCAGCCTGAATCCAGTTGGTGTGCATCTTGTTGAAGGAAGCTTCTGCGAACCTGAACTTCCTGTACCTATAGTACCTGTAGTACCTCCTGAACCTCATGAACCTCCTGACCGAAAACCTCCTGAACCTCCTGAACCTCCTGCACCATAACATTATCGCCAGCTATTTTTATTAGCTCTTTGCCCGGAATTTCGTGCAGAGCCAGCATGAGTTATTCTTCAACAGTAGCATCTTATTGTCTACGAGTTCAGTTCACCCTAAATGAGGTATATGAGATGCCTCTGTCACGTCCCGCACACTAGATATATCAGTCCATGACTAAACATCCAATAAAAGTACATCCTTAGTGTCTAGAAATGCTAAATATATAGTCAGGAGTACATAGTCGGTGGCAAGATTCACGTCATGGGGGATAGACTACATAATGGCAACTGTCAAGGGGTGCCGCCAACTCCAGTCACCCAATCACAACACCACAAGATGATTGACGAGAACCTGTCGTTCTGTAGCTTGAAATAACGTTATGAATTAAAAAAGACTATGTGTTACTTCTGAAACTCACGTTGGACTTCAACAGCAAGACTGCACTCGACTATCCTGTCTTTTCGGAATTGAACCATAAATCAGGCTCAACCATGACAGCTGCACCTGTGATTGAGTAGAACATCGGGATTCCTTATCTGGATACTAGGGTAGGAAAGCCTCGTGTTGAATCGCTGTGCAAGCATGTGGTGTTTACACCAGGTCGATAAGCCACTGCCAACCGACATACACTTGATCATGATGGTTGCGACTTTGGGTCGCAGTGAGTCAGGCTCTCTGCAACACATGTGCTCCTCGGTGAGCGCCCGAGGCCTTCTGGTCTGTCACGCGCGACGGGTATCCTACCATTCCCCCTCACCAACCTCTCTCCATTTGCTAAATGCCGGCAGATAATACTTGCATGTGGGAAAAAATGTACTTTTCGCCCAACGTTCTCATGTATATTGGCAGCTGAGATGAATCAGTCATTACAAACGTCCGTGCCGCCTCGTGTACACAGACACTGCATCGCACTGCAGTTTTAGCCACTCCTGGACTCCTGATCCAACGGTTGCATTTACCCATTTGGCCTGAGACATGCTCTCAACTCATTACCTCAAAATTTCAGGGAAATTAACGGAAAGTGACAGCATTTGTCTTGGATTAAGTCATCCTTGACCAATCTACTCCCTGAGGCCAACCCTACTTGTTCATTGTCAAAGCCTAGTGGCTATAAACTCTTTCACATCTGTGGCATCCAGTTCATATGGATGTTTGCACCCACTGATTACCCTATACACCACCATGCTTGGATAATGGATGATGGCATGAGTTGTACTGGAATGCCTTGAATCAAAATGCAGATGGCCTCTGAGTCACGTCATGAGAAACGGTTCTGGTTCGGTAACGCATTTGCGATGAGGATGATCATAACATACCACAACAGGGCTATGATTTTCAGCTTTACATCATCACATGGTCCCCAACTTGTTTCCTTTCAAGATCACCTACCAACTTGCAGCCACTCGCCTTGTTCAAAGCCTTGGCTATCACTCTAAGGCCTGTATCTCCAGCCCCGTAGGCATGTAGGTCGTGTCATGGAGACCAGGCTGCGCGCGCCCGGGGAGACGGGTGCCTACCCCGCCGCCAGCCTCCGGGCGCCTAGACCCCCAGTAACAGTTGCAATTGGACCTTGGTAACTGTCGCTTGATGAGAAGGATGGAACAAACAACGACAATAGCAACTGTAAAAAAACATGGTAACCAACACTACCAAACAAAACGGATGCCTCTTCTTGAACCCAACGTTTGTTTGTTGTTGTTTTTGCGTGTTATGCCTCCAGACCCTCCATCCGTGGGGGAATAAACGGGACGGGAGCGTATGGCCCCGTAGGGCTGGAGACGGGGTCCTCCGCCAACGCTCAGAGACACACATACTAGACCACCCAGACCGCTATTTCCAATATAGCAGACCATTGACAACTCATTCGAACTTGCTGCAGTTTGTCTAGGCAATCTGCTGCAATCCGCAAGGCAATATTGCAGTAGCGCGGGAGAAGGGGGGCAACGACGGGAAGCAACAGACATTGACCGCCCAAAGACGATCAAGGAGAATGACTTCATTGCAGATCAAAGCTGCGGTTGAGCCTCAACAAAGGGCCCAACCTAGCCTGAACTCTGATGCCCGCCCTCAGGCCGTTATCCGAAAGCCACCGGAACCCTACTTGGATAGTCTCAGTCTTGCAACTTGTGTTTGTGTTTAGTTCGCTGGAATCCATGGTGTTTGTTAGGAAAAAGTCAATTCGAAACTGTGGTCCAGCCTCAATGAGGGGTACTGTCCCGTGTGGCTTTTCAGGCTCTCGGGAAGAGGCCTTCCAGACGAGCCTTTGTGAGACAGTGTCTTTGGGAAAGTATCCAGAGCCTGGTTGTGATAGCAGAGAGAAACACTTTCTGCGGCCGTTGGGAGCGGGCGACAGCGTCAGGAGGCGGAAATTCCATGTCTTATGACGACAGCTCGTGAAGAATGGTTGGCACAAATGCTAGGTGCGACACTGTCGCGAAGCACAAGACGAGGGTCGAGAAGCAGGCAGAGTGTACTACTGCTTTAAATATGCATCAAATAAATGGTTGAAAGAAATAGAACGCGGGGGGAGAAACCCTGATTAAATACGGGCCCTGGTGCACGTATTGCATGTGTAAAACTCGTCAGACTCCTATGGGGACGACACAAGATATGCGCGGTCATCTCTTCCGGTAATTCTTAGTCTCTTACTGTGATACACAGAGGGAGGCTCAGCTACTGCACCTGTGATGTTGCGTCCCGCATGTCGGGCAAAGGTCTATGCATGAGAGCCTCCATGCCCGCTTAAAAACAGTAGATCTAGTCTATAAGTAGCGACTTTGTAACACGGGGAACGACACCCTTTCACACAAAAGTGTGTTTCACGGTTGGAGTGATCAATATTCGGAGGACACCGCCGATACGCCCTGTAAGAGCTGAGACAAGAGGCAGACCATTCCGGCTGAGATGATGCCTTTTCTCTCCCTTGAGCAAATGGAAGCTGGAAGCGAGGGGGGGGTCATGACCAGCCCCAAGACAGCTGCCTCTTTGAGCTGAAGCTCAGAATTGTCCAGAACCGGTGATGCCCGCTGATGGACTGCTACATGTGACTCAATACGCCGCTCTGGGGTAAGAAATGGAGGCAGTCATCATGAAGAGCTGAAAATATTCGGTGGCTAAGCTGATCCAGTCACTTGGGTAACTCAGGGGTCTGCTTCGTCGGTTGGAAGGACAGCTTATTGGTAAAAAGGGACTTTGGTGGTACAATCGCTGACTGTTTCCGGCCTTAAGCGGGGAATTTCTTTTCGACGCACGCAGGACCTATCGTATTCCCATCGTGTCAGCGTTTGCGGCTCTGCGAAATTTGACGCTGCTAACCGCTGGCGCTGACCACAAGGCGTCAAAAGGCAACCAAAACCGGGGGTTGAAGGGGGGGGG